>JAMKCH010030665.1:0-31863 GCA_023653785.1 Ophioderma brevispina | reverse complement strand
GGAAATGTGGATCAAAATAACTTGTTTAACTCAGACAATTTTGCACACAGAAACCATTGAGATCAATCACATCCGGACATCCCTATTGTCAGTGTAACATTTTCCCTCCGTGACGAAAAAAAGGGTTTCTACCCTTATTCATACAATATTTCACACCGCATATGGAAATTAACTCTGACATATTTTTCAATTCTTTACATATATGTCCCCAACACTTTTCAGGCTCATTTACCTTCTATTTCCAGTGTAATAAAAATTTTGATTCTAAACCTTCCCCCCACACTTTCTACAAATTGCATGGGAACCGGCTCAAAAACCAAAAAAGCGGGGGTTTTTTTCCTCTTCGTTTCGGCGGATGAGTTAATCATGAATGTCATCGGGAATAAGCTTGTTAATTGTCAAAACGATAATTCTGGAATCAAAACCAAGGCACAATTTTTGCAGCTATACATGTGACTAAACTTTAGCAAATGCTTTGTTTGAATTCCGTACTTCCGGACAGGGATTTTTTGCAATGCATTATTGACTGGTGTGGCATTTTCGTTTTCGTCGCTAAGCGCGTATTGACTTGTGGTAATTTCAGTGGAAATCTTTCTCTTGTCAACTCAAATGGCACACTTTACAAAATGCAAAATGGTGCGCACCCAGGCCGATGTCCATTCTCTTCTGTCTTGCGTTTGGGCCAGACTCCCTCATAATATAATGGTTTGTTGTGGGGTGTTCGCCACTCCTCCCGCACAAGTGAGTCTGTTTTGGCATTGCCAGCATATCCTGACCCATACTCCTGGGAGTAGAGAGCAAAGCGCGGTAAAGTTGCCTTGCCCAAGTGCACAACACATTGTCGCCGGCGGGTCTCAGACCCACAACCTTATGCTTTTGAGGCGAGCGCTGATCCGCTGCACCACATGTGCGCCTCTATGCCCAGTACCCCTGAATGTGGTAACCATGCCTTTAGAGATTCCCTGTTTAAGCTTTCTGTGACAAATTAAAACCCCCCAGTACTTGACAGAAATTTGTTTGTTTTGAATTTCTCAGGTCTTACACAAATTCGTAGAGTGATTTTCTGCTATTATTATTATGAAATGCGAGTCTCCTGAAACAAAGAAAATTTACAGGAAGATGTTTGGAGATCGCTCGATCCGTGACCGGGTATGCCATTCAAGGTACACGTAAACCTAATGTGACCAACTTCAGAGCAGGAATTACAAGGCCATGTTGCACTGGCTTACTGTAACACGAAAGCAGGGAGCGAACCGCAAGTGAATTCGCATCCTTAACGGACTAAAACTGCATGTGAATGCTGCACTTTACGGTGTTAAGCTGCTAAATTCAATAGCGCTTTTTTGCATTTTACACTAAGCCCGAGCATGTGTCTGCAGTGTTCTCTGTGGAGCATCACATAACACTACTGCATTTTAGAGATATTTAGCCCCGACATTGTCCCGGGGGTAACAAGTCAGGTTTTGCAATTAGTCTCGGCAACTCCTAATATACTCACTTTTTCTTTAATATTTGTCATCTAGTCTTCCTTGAATGGATCCATCGCCCATGAATGACGTCTCAGTCATCAGACTTGTTTTCTTCTGTGATCCCCAACTTTTTCCTTTCTTCTGCGTCCTTCTTTTTCCCTGCATAATTTAAGCAAACACATTCGTTTTGAAACTTGTTGCCTAGGAGGCCATCCACTGCTAAGCTTGGCATTCGATGCCTCTTGGTAGATAAGGTTCAGTGAGATGTAAAAAGTTACGACAGATCGATGATTAAGGGCATTGAAGCACGCCTGGCCTTGTGAGCTACTCAGTCATTTACAGTGGGATTAAAATTACTTGGACATGGAGATACGCACAGCCTCTGTAAGCGCAACAAGCTAGCGGAGGGTCAGCGCATTCCTTCGACCAATTACGCATCGCAAAAGGTGAGACGTTCTTCCTGGCTCACCATTCCACGCTCGCATGTGTTTGATTCTGTGCCACAAAGTAGTATCAGACTGTAGTGATTGAGCCAACTCTCCCTGACAGAACCTACCCCCCCCACTAAGTTCAAGAAAAAAAAAATTTTGACATGGGGATTCAAATTCGGCTGAGTTTGCAAGAATCAAATTTACTTGAAATCATAACACTAATACATGATTCAATGGAGAAATTTAATTCGCATATCTGGATGCTACCAGAATCACCCAGCGAGAATCCGATTCTGCAATTCGCCCTTGAATTAGTAGCCCTGTTTGGGGTTTAATCTTTTGTATCACCTTGTTCGGCTTATTTATTTAATCATTGCTTAGCATATCAGATAGATCAAATCACATCTCGATCACAACAAATACAACTCAAACAGTTGAGCTCCCAATGGTAACCACATAAACCTAACTATTCTAGTACTATCAAAATCAAATAATTAATTTTACCTTTCTTCTCGTATTTTCTTGACCCTGGCAATCCTCTCTTTCCTAGCGGCTGCCTCTGCTTCTTTCTGGCGGGCCCAATCCCACTCTCACACCGCATGGCAGGGTGGCCCGAGTCTCCTTCATACCTTGAAGAAGCCATTGCATAATCCCTTCCTGTAATATTTTGTCCATTTTTTTTTGCCGATGCCCTGCACAGCAGAGCATGATTGCTGTAAATGAAGACGGGAAAATACTTGTACAAGCCTTGCTCAAGAACTTAATAGTTTAAATTTTTAAACCCCCTGGGCATAGTGCAATTTGATTTGGGTATTCATAATGGTTTTAATGATTTAATTAGCCAATCACAGCGTGTCATTGAGTGCACCAAGTCTTATGTGCATAGTGAACAAAACAATGGTGGTTTTTATGACTCTAAGACTGCCTGCTTAACGTTAATAATCCGATGTTGGATGTCAATTGCATTATGTCTTGGTTACAGATGCAGACCCTCCCAAAATACATACCCAGTATATCATTACCCGGTCCCCTAACCGTGACGTCCCGCGATAGCCGACATCACCCATACCCACAATTCCCACTTCCTCTTGTTCGTTTCGTCTTAACCTCCACAAAATGCGCATCCTTGCAGGGGTCGGGACGGGCCGGGAATCCAAACCATGGATAAAGGTATCAGGCTATTCCTTATGGGTCATAAAAACACCATTGGTTTGTTCAACTCATACAGATACTGCTTACCTTTAACATCCGCTGTTGGATGTACAAATGGCATACAACATCACATCTAGGCACAGTAGACGGAGGAGGTGCAAGATGCCACAGTAATTGTCCTATAGTAAGCCAAATACCGAGTAATGAATAAAAAGGGAATACTACCGGCGCGAATCCCTCATTCCCCCCCGAAGGACCAGGTTGTATCCCTCACATGTACCTAAAAAAAAAAAAACAAAAGGTACTCACTCTGGCTAGGGGTCCGGGCCGCTGCAGCACGCCCTAGCAAATGCTTCCACATAGGCTCCACGTACAAAGTACACTGACGTAAGGAAGGGTGTTGCAGAGCGCCACGAGACTCTCGACAATATCGCGCAAGACACCCCCCCCCGCGCTGGAACTCCAAGAACTCGACACCACCCAACGCCGAGAACTATGGGCGGAGACCGAGACATTCCCAGACACAACCGCAGAGGAATCCTGAATAACCGCAACAACCCAACGTGCTAAGGTAGCCTTCGCTGCTGCAACCGTGAGGGGCTGTGAGGTAACGAAGAGCTGTTGAGTGGGGCCCCTAATGACGCGCTTCCTCCTGCATACCACTGAGCCGACCTACCGGGCACCAAAACTCTATCTGACCCAAACTGATGAGTTGCATAGATATCTTGGACAGGCATAAAGGATAAGGCCGAGAAGGTACTAGCATTCATTTGGCAAGGAATCCCCGGATTGAAATGAATAGTAACTCCTGAGATGGAAAATGCGAGGCAACACCTCGGCAAGGGGGCGTGCATTTTCGAACAACGACGCCCGAGCCACGACCAAAAGGAAAACAGCTTCACGCATGAGGATCATCAGAGACGCTGTCTTCGAATTTTTTGCGAACGGAGATTTCCCCAAGAACTCCCAGCACGGAGGAAAAGTCCCACATTGAACGATCCGCCGCGCGGAGGACGTGAATAAACATGCCCTCCAGCAACAGTCTAATAGAATCACAGTCGTAGAGCCCGTACCATCCCGAAACTGCGACGAACATACTGGAAATTGCCGATTTGTAGTTGCGGACCTGGCCGCTGCTTCTAGTCCCGACTCAACTCGTTCTGTAAGAAAACTGCTATTAGCCCTACTCGGGCTCGGTCCTGAGAAACAAGCTCCTCGCCCGGCAAAACCACCTGAAGTAGGGATTGAGCACGCCAGAGTATGCTCTTGCGTCGAAGCCCTCCTTCCTGGTAGTGAGTCGTCAGCTTCCTCCCTAGAATGTTTGAAAACAGTAATGTTTTCTTAACTCCCGTTTATTTTGGAAATCTCCTTTTTTTCCAATTCAAAATTACAAAAACAAGTTGCCCCATTCCCCAGTCTTTTGTTGCCAAGAAATGACCCCCAAAACTAATATACACAAATTGTCTTTCGGCGATCCCTGGTGACTCCATACCCACTGACGTCACCGCGATCCCATCATGCTCGCCTCTTTCCCGCAACCCCATAGGCTCACCATGGTCTACACCAGTGGGGCTGGGTGGAAGGGATCGACATTGAAAAGGAGAGTTCCAAATAACGGGAGTTAAGAAACAATACTGTTTTTCAAACAAAAAACTCCCCTCATATTTGAAGTCTCCTTAGGGTTTCCAATGTCGATCACTACACATGCATCTACATGTGGAAAACCCCCTTTTTCCAACTAGTATTTGTGGCCCGAAAAGAGACTAACACGATTCGAATAGAAGGCCCAAAGGTAAGAACGAACCCGAAGGCTACCCCAAATGGGTCCGCGGTAAGCACCACCCCTTGGATTTTCCAGAGTTCGAAAGCTACTAAAGGCCAAGAACACGTAGCCCCCTTTTTCGCTCCCCCGTCCACCATATCAATTTAATTCCGGTTAAAGTCCCCATAAATAGACTTATTACCTTGAACTGATCATGCTCACACAGCGTTCGAGACGTCGCGAGTGAAACCGCCTTCTCGGAACTCATATCCCTCATAAACGGGGTTTTAAGAATAGTAGCGCCAGCCAACGTTGTTAATGAATTTGTTCTAGGCGGAGCCCGCGGTGAAATGCGGCCAACTTGCCCCAGCTCTGGGTGAATGAGCCTTAGCCACGTCCGCCGGCGCTCACCGCATTGGCCTGATTGATATCCTCGCAGACCCAACGTGTTTCGCGTCAGGGGTCTTAGTACGGGAGAGGTAACAATCGAGTGCTCCCACCATAAACACCACAGCCAGTCCTCCCTCACGGCAGAACCACCGACATGTCCGCAAAAGCAGAGGGGTTGCCCTGAAGCCAAGTCGTTCATACTGGAGGAAGACCCGGCGGGGAAGTGGATTGTGGCAAGCACCGAAAGTCATTTAAAAGTTTTCTATTAAATATAATTCAAGTTTTTCTATTAAATATAGTTAAGTTTTTTCCAACTTTGTTACTATTAATCTCCTTAGGGTTTTATGTTAATTCGACATCAAATGAGTGTGTGGTTAAATTTTAGCTAACGTTCTTAATGATATTTATCATTTCGATTCCCATCCAACTCATAACTTTTGTACTGCAATGTACTTCACTCCACCTATAATGCCCCTTTTGTCCTTTGTGCATATTTGTAAGTTTAGCATGAGCATTCAAGGCATTCCGTTTACTCTGATCAATAGTTTTTTGCAATATGTACCATAAAATGCTCCTTGCTCAGGGACTGACTTTAAGGAGAACTGGTCATAACAATCGCCAAGTGTGCTAACCTAGGATCGGAGCCAAAAACCCAAGGGGAGTTACATATCACTCACCTATAACGTGCTATAGGAGGCTGTGGGAAGCTATTGCACAGGCTCTCTTAAAAGTCAGTCCGCAGATGAGCCTTTTATGGACCACTATGCAAACAAAATATGATCAGAGTAAAGGAATGCCTTGTAATTGTCATGATAAAATTCCAAATATGACAAGAATAAAGGCATTATATGAGGGAGTAGTACAGGCCAGTACAAAGTAATGAGTTGGTGTAAATTACGAATGATAAATTCATTAAAGATCGTTAGCCTAAACATGTACAACAAATCATGTGAATGTCGAATTAACATAAAACCAAATTACGATTTTAAAAAAAAATTAATAGAACAACGTTGGAAAAAACTTAATATATTTATTAATAGAGACAAAACTTGGATATATTTATATTTAATAGAAAACTTATTAGAGAGTTTCGGTTTCCCCCCCCCTGCACCCACATCCATTTCGGCCTGGGTCTTCTCCAGTATGAACTACCTGGCTAAGGGCACCCCCTAGTTTTGCCGGACCATGTCGGTTGCTTGGTTCTGCCGTGAGGGAGGACTGGCTGTGTGTCTGGTGGGAGCACTCGATTGTTAACTTCCCGTACTAAGACCATTAGCGAGACACGATGGGTCTGTGAGGTTATCAATCAGGCCAATGCGGTGAGCGACGGCGGACGTCTAGGCTCATTCCACCAGAGCTGGGGCAGGTTCGGCTGCTTCACCGCGCCTCGCCTAGAACAGATCATTAACACCGTTGGATGGCGCTCTAACTATTCCTTCATAACCACGTTTATGAGGCGATATGAGTTCCGAGACCGGCGGTTTCACTCGTGCCGTTCTCTAACAGAGTGAGCATGATCAGTTAAAGGTAAGTCGATTCACGGGACTTTAACCGGAATTAACTAATATGGTGGACGGGAGCGAAAGTGGGGCCTACATGTTCTAGGCCTTTAGTAGCTTCGCATCTGTATCCAAGGGTGGCTACCCGCGGCCGCCCTTTAAGGGTAGCCTTCGGGTTCGTTCTTCACTTGGGCTTTCTATTCGAATCGTGTTAGTCTCTGTTCGGGCGACAACTAAGTCTGCGAAAAAGGGGGTTTTCATGTCGATGCAATATGGAATTATCGACATTGGAAACCCTAGGAGATTCAAATATGAGGGAGTTTGTTGAAAACAGTATTGTTTTCTAACTCCAGTTATTTGGAAATATCCTTTTCCAATGTCGATCCCTTCCCAACCAGCCCCACTGGTTGTCGCCTGAGTGGTGAGCCTATGGGGTTGCGGGAAGGAAGAGGAGAGCATGTGATTGGATCGCCGGTGACGTCAGTTGTATGACGTACAGGGATAGTCTGAATAGAAATTTGTGTATATTAAGTTTTGGGGGTCATCTTGTGAACCAAAGATGATGCAATTTGTCATTTGACACTTGGAAAAAGGAGATTGCCAAATAACGGATGTTAAGTAAACATACTGTTTTCAAACCATTCTAGGGAAGCTGGCGATCTCACTACCAAGGAAAGAGGGTTCGACCCGCAGAACATACTCTGCGCGCCTCGCTCCCTACTTCAGGTGGTGCCGGGCGAGATCTGTTTCTCCAACCCGAGTCCCTGTAGGGCAGATAGCAGATTTCCTTACCAATCGATTTGAGTCGGGATAGAAGCCGCGGCCAGGTCCGCAACTTACAAATGGCAAATTCAGTCTGTTCGTGCAGTTTCGTGGATTGGGTCCGGGCTCTACGACTTGGTGATTCTAGTGGACTGGTTGCTGGAGGGCAGGTTTAACTCACGTCCTCCGCAGCGGCGGGATCGTTACACTGGGACTTTTCCTCGTGCTGGAGTTCTGGGGAAGAAATCTCCGTTCGAAACATTCGAACGACGCTTCTCTGATGATCCTCATTCGTGAAGATGTTTTCCTTTTGGTCGTGGGCTTCCGGCGTCGTGTGTCGCAACTGCACGCCTTGCCGTGCGGTTGATTGCCTCGCCTTTTACATATCAGGCAGTTAAATTAATTACATCGGACTCCTGCCATGCCAAATGAATGTAGAGGACCTTCTCGGCCTCTCTTTTATGAATTCCCAAGATTATCTATGATTCAGTGGGTCAGATAGAGTTTGGTGCCTGGTAAGGGCGCTCAAATGGTATGTCAGGAGGACGTGCGTCCTTAGGGGCCCACTCAACAGCTCTTCGTTTCCTCCACAGCCCCTCATGGTGCCGCAGCGAGGCTACCTTAGCACGTTGGGTTGTTGCGGTTATTTAGGATTCCTCTGCGGTTTTTGTGTTGGGAATGTCTCGGTCTACGCCAATAGTTCTCGGCGTGTTGATCGAGTTCTTTGGCGTTCCAGCGCGGGGGGGTTTCATTGCGCGCTATTGTCGAGACAGTCTCGTGGGCCGCTCTGCAACAACCTTTACGTCAGTGTACCTTTGTAACGTGGAGGGAGCCTAGCGGGAGGAATTTGCGAGGGAGGGCTGAAGACCGGGCAGGACACTAGCCAGAGGTAGGCTGAGTACCTTCTGGGTACAGGTGGGGAACAAGACCTTGGTCCCTTCGGGGGACTTATCGGATTCGCGCCCGGTTAGTAGTCCCCTTTTTATCATACTCGGGTCTTTGGCTTTACCTATAGGACAATTCCTGTTGCATCTGCACCTTCCTCCGGTTCTCCTGTGCTAGACTGGTGATGTGGTAAGGCCAATTGGGACATCCAACATCGGATGTTAAAGTAAGCAGTATTCTGTATGAGTTGAACAAAACAATGGTGTTTTTCGGACCCATAAACTAGCCGCTTACCTTTATCCGATGTTGGATTCCCGGCCCGTCCCACCGCCCATGCAGATGCTGCATTTGTGGAGGTTAAGACGAAAGAGGAAGTGGGAATTGTGGGTATGGGTTGAGGTGGGCTATCGGGACGTCACGGTTAGGGACTTATCCGTGTAAGGTAAGGTGGTAAGGTATTAGAATGATATATGTGTTGTATTTTGGAGGGGGTTCTGCATCTGTACCAAGACATATGCAATTTTAACATCCAAACATGGATATTTGTTAAGCGGCTATTCTTATGAGTCATAAAAACAACATGTTTGTTCAATATTGCACATACGGACCTTGTTGCACTCACATAAGACACTCTGTGATTGGGCTAATTAAATCATTTAACCATAGTGAATACCCAATCAAATGGCACGAGTGCCCAGGGGGTAAAATGTAATTATGTTTCCTGAGAAAGGGTTGTACAAGATTTTTCCGTCTATCATTTACAGCAATCATGCTCTGCTGGCAGATGGCGCATCGGCAAGCAAAAAATGGACAAAAGTATTAAAGAAGGGGAGTGCAGGCTTCTTCAAGGTATGAAGAGACTGGGCCACCCTGCATGACAGGGTTGAGAGTGAGATGGCCGCCAGCCAGAACTGGAAGCAGAGCAGCCGCATAGGAAAAGAGGAGGATTGCCCAGGGTCAAAAAAGATTTGGAAAAGAAAGGTTAAATTCAATGTTTTGCGAATTTGATAGTACCTAGAATAGTATTATGGTACCATTGGGAGCTCAACTGTTTGAGTGTATTGTGTGACTCGATATGTGATTTGATCTATCTGATATGCTCAAGCAATGATTAAATAAGATAAGCATAAATAAGGTTATTACAAAAATATTAAACCCCAAAAAGGGATGACTAATTCAGAGGAGAATGCAGATCGATTTCTCGCCGGTTGATTTCTGGTTAGATCCCGATATGAGAATAAATTATCCCATTGAATCATGTATTAGTGTTATTATTTCAAGTAAAATTTGATTCTGCCAAACTCAGACGAATTTGATCCCTGTCAAAATTTATGACTATGTGGGGGAGTGGTAGTTCTGTCAGGGAGAGTTGAATAAATACTCAGTCTGATAATAATTTGTGGGACAGAATCAAACACATGCAGAGCGTGGGCCTGCGTTGAGCCAGGAAGAACGTCTCACCTTTTGCGTATGCGTAATTGGTAGAAGAAGCGCTGAACCTACGCGTAGCTTGTTGCGCTTACATGAGGTGTGCGAATCTCGGTCCCAAAGTAATTTTTTAATCCCACTGTAAATGACTGAGTAGCTCAAAAGGCGGCCTAGGCGTGCTTTTCAATTGCCCTTAATCATCGATCTGTCGTAACTTTTTACATCTCACGGACCTTACTACCAAGAGGCATAATGCACAAGATTAGCCGTGGATGCCTATAGGCAACCACTTCAAAAAAAGATATGTTGTTCTAAATTATGGCAGGGATAAGAAGGGGACAAGAAGGGAACAATGGGACAGCAGAAGAAAGGAAAAGGGTGGGTCCCCACCTTACTATCATTCCCTCTTATCCCTCCCTCTTTTTAAAAAAACCTAAAAAATCAAATTTTACTTTTTTTCTCTCTCTTCTCTCTTCCTCTTCTCCTCCCCCCTCGTGATCTTCGTCCTTCTGTATTACCCTCTTCTCTCCTGCCCGCCTTGCCATCTTTCATCCGTTCTTCTCCCGCCCTTCCCGTGCCTCCTGTGTATGCATTCCTGGACCCTCTTTCTCTTACTTCTCCTTTCCTTCATTTCCTTTCCTTCTCTCGCATTTTGTCCCTCCTTCCATTCTCCTACCCCTAGTCTGCTTTTTGTCCCTTTCGTGTTCCCCTTTTTCCGATCACAGAAAGAAAAAGTCTGAGTATAAGACGTCATTGGGCGGGGATCCATTCAAGAAGCTAAGATGGCCAAATATTTTCAAAGAAAGTGAGGATTATTAGGCGTTGACGAGAACTAAATTGCAAACTGATTTGTACCACTGGACAATGTCTGGCTTAAATATCTATAAAATGCAGTAGATGTTAGGTGATGCTCCAAAAGAGCAACCATGCCAGGAAACATGCCGGGGCTTAGTTGTAAAATGCAAAAGAGCTATTGATTTAGCAGCCTTTACACTCTTTAAAGTGCAGCATCACATGCAGTTTCTATTCCGTTAAGGATGTCGAATTCACTAGCGCTTTCGCTCCCGCTTTCGTGTTTTACATTAAGCCCATGTGCAACATGTCCTTGTAAGTCCTTGATCTCAATTTGTCACATAGTGTTTACGTGTACCTTGAACTGAGCATACGGTCACGGATCAAGCATCTCCAAACACCTTCCTGTAAATTTTTCTTTGTTTCCGGAGACTCGCATTTCATAATAATAATTTGCAGAAAATCATCTCTAAGAATTTGTGTAAGAACCCTGCGAAATTCAACAACAAATTTCTGTCAAGTACTGGGGGTCTTAATTTGTCACACAGAGCTTAACAGGGATCCCTCCAGGCATTGTTACCACATTCAGGGTACTGTGCATAGAGGGCACATGTGGTGCAGTGGATCAGCGCTCGCCTCACAAGCATAAGGTTTTGGGTTCGAGTCCTGCCGTCGCCAATGTGTTGTGCATTTGGGCAAGGCACTTTACCTCACTTGCCTCTCTCCACCGGCATATGCTGGGAATGCAAAACAGACTCGCTGTGCGGGAGGAGTGGCGAACCCCCACAGCAACATTATATGAGGGAGTCTGGCCCAAACGCCAAAGACAGAGAGATGGGCACTCCGTCTGCGGGTGCACCATTTGCATTTTTTGCATTTTTTTAAAAACGTGTGCCATTTGAGTTAAACAAGAGAAGATTTTACTGAATTACCACAATTCAATACGCGCTAGCGACGAAAATGCCACACCAGTCCATAATGCATTGTGAAAAAGTCCCGTACGGAAGCACGATTCAAACAACGTCTCTTGCTCAAGTTTTGTCACATGTACAGCTGTCAAAATTGCACCGTTGTTTTGATTCCATAATTATCAGTTTTGACAATAACTAATCGATATTCGATGACATCATTGCCATAAGTATGAGCCAAAGAGAAAAAACCTGCTGGACTGTTCCCATGCAATTTTATAAAGTTGGAAGGATTTAGAATCAAATATCTTTTTATTACACTGGCAATAGAAGTAAATGAGCCTGAAAAGCGTTGGGGACATATATGTAAAAAAAAAATAGGTCAGAATAATTCCTATTGCCGGTTGAAATATTGTCTGAATAAGAGTCAAGAAAACTTTTTTTTTCATGGGGGGGGGACATGTACACTGCAATAGGGATGCCCCGGATGTAGATTGATCTCAATGGTTCTGTGTGCGACTCTTCTCTTGAGTTAAACCATTTATTTCGATCAATTTCCATACATTTTGTATTACAGAAACAGAAAGAAGAAGTCAAGAAGAAAAAGAAAAGTAAGAAACCAAAGACGTTATCAGAATCCCAGGAAAACCTTGCAGATAACCAATCGTAAACAGTCACGCAAGTCCTTGACCTCCCCAAACAGCACCGAGTTTGGGTTTCAGCCAGACCTTGAATAGATCAGGAAGTAAAGGATCCAAGATGATAAAGAAATGGCTGGCCTTACACGGTACTCTCATGGATACAAGTGGAGGAGCTGAAGCAAATGATGGTAAGTTAGAGAATGTACTTTAAACTTCCTTCATTTGTATTGTGATGAATTTCTCTGGTAACCACATGAACTGTTTAGGCATCGGTGCAGCGTTTTGGCTGCTGGGGCAAGGGCCATATCATTTTCAGGAAATTACGATAGCCCACGTACATCCTAATTTGGCATGGATGGAAACTTCAATTCACACAAGGCACAACCCCATCCAAGATGAAATTTAGACCTCATTGGTGAAAGACTAGGAATCAGCAACTGCCACAACCTCCTTCTCAATACACTGAATTGTCTGTATGAACCTTTTATTATGTTTGTGCTGTAATTTCATATCCTGTACCCCTATGGCTGTACTAAAGGAACTGAATCCCACCAACAGTTATGTTACTGTTGAACTGCTATAATCTACCAAATCTTTGGCAGTGACATTGATTATTATTAATGATGTTTTTTAAATTAATTAATCTTTATGCACCCGCCCCCAAAAAATATATATTATCGACAAAATAATGTCGCAGAGATTTCATGTAAAAATTGTGATCCTAAATGTTCCCAAATCGACATTTTATAAACATATACACTAATCCTTTTACAGTAATATATGGTTTGCCACTATTTTGTTTGACTTTTCATTTATGTGATTTGGGGCCTTTCTTGGGATAATCTTTTACAAACAAATTCCTTGCTCCCAGAAATCACTCTTACACAACATCCATGGTATCCCGAGGTTGCTCTGACTAAACTCCATACTTGGGTGGTCGTGATAGGTCGAGCATGATTAGCTATTGCAAGGTCCATCACGAATTTTAAACCTGACATTTTACTACCCTTGCTTCCAATCCATACCCATGTGTCACTGATTCTTTTATTTCTAACGGATTGCCAGTTTATGTCAGTGTACTTACGAGGATGTTTGGCGTCAATAACTGTGTGCAAAATGAAAGAAACTTGAAGGCCACTAAGTATATAAAATTTGCCATACTAACATTCCACATCGAAAACTTGCAGAACATGTTTCATAATACCTCAGATTGCTTTTTTTGGTCCTATAGTATTTATTCGTGTATAACCCCAGGGAGTCGGAATATTCCAATAGGAGGTCGGTAAGTGAAGAATTTTTAAAAGTTTTTTTCCCGACAGGTTTTTCCGTCGGAAAAGCCCGCGCTATCCTATGTACTCTAATTCGTAGCCTCGGGCTTCACCCGGCTACGGCGGGTTCGAGCTAATACATGAGAAGACCATGTGAGACGGTATTAGCAGTGTTTTGCAGGAAGGGCTGGATAAACAGTGAGCAATTTATTGAAAACGCACTGGTGATACCCAGCATTTCACAGTAGGCCAATGGGGGATTTACAACTGATGCCAACACACAAAATAAGGAACCAATTGTTGGCCATTAGTCAAGAACCAAGCCAGTGGCTGGCTTCGTTCCATCTACCCATACATGGTCAGGTTTACCTTGGCAAATATAGGCATAGTCCGAAGGAGGGTTGATCCAGCCCCTGGACAGCCAACCAATGCCACCAACCTGTGGTGCCCCCCTCGTATGGTCCCCACACAATTACCCACTCGCCACCTGGGTGGGAGGGGGGATTTTTGAAACCAACCGCACTGTCTTCCTCCAGCCGAATTGTGACAAAGGAGGAAAATTACTAATTCTAAATTACAAGTTTTAACTAATCCACTCACTGATTGGTGGCCCTGACCAGGCCGCAATGGCCGAAGTAACACTAGTCCCAAGTGACCAATTCCAATCCTTATGGCACGTTACCTGGGGCACTTACATGGAGTGGACGTACACCCTCAGACTAGAAGCCCAACGAAAGTTGGTTTTGGAACCACCCTTAGTGATTCAGGACCAAAATTTGCTTCAATTAGACCTTGGCCAATTGAGCTTTGATTTTGTTTTGATAGTTATCTACTGGAAACGACCTGTTTTTGGTGGGTCTTATTGTCATTCACTTTTTAATCCATTTTTTTACCGGTCTGACCAACGCCAGAGTAGTAAAAGAAACTTGAAGTGTTTTATACACCTTTTATTTTGTAGACAATGAACAACCTCTACCTGACACAACAGAAGAAGAAGAAAAATAGAAAAGCCTAAGAGGAACAACAATACATCCCCCATGCCTCTAGATGATGTTCCAGACACCAATCTATCGCCCACCAGTTCCTCCATTGCAACTTCCCTCAATGCCCAACCAGCACCCTCTATTGAAGACTTCTCATCAGCCTACATTAGAGCCTTACTGGAAGGTTCCTGGCCAAGGCTTAGTCCTAGACCAAGCCCTGGCTTCAACCCTACAACCAATTGGTGACTGTAAAGTTATGCTACTTAATACGTGACATAAACCCAGAGTGCATTTTAAACCAATCTATAAGGCAGTGTAATGTTGCCTATACTGTACTGTACAAAACGCTTGTTCAGTTCTTAGGATAAAAAGTGTTCAGAAGTTAGAGGATCGCAAAACACTTCACGATCATCCTAACAATTAAGTCTTTGGGGGCTAAAACGAGTGTAAAAGTCAATGTTTTTGTGTGTTTTAAGAACAGGATTTTTTGTGGGATCGCAATGACCCGCTTGAGGTAAAATTTCTCAACTGTGGGTCGCATACATCAAAATAATTCCATCATTGCTTCCCAAATGCATTAGACACCTTCTAAAATCAACGTGGGTTTACTCAGACACCCTGTACTGCTAATCAATTAGTTGATCAGGAAGTTATTGATCAAGGTTTGTTTCAGAAATGTTATGCATGGTAGGAAAAAATAATCTAAGAAGGAGCAATACAATTGGTTGAGACAGGACACTAAAACTCCTACACAATTTCTTGTTCATAACCTAAAATAAGTTGCTCAGTATTCAGTTGACTTGTTACATTAAACTAACAAAATCTGTTTTCTGATTTTCTTTCATGCATACAGTAAGCAACCGAGGTAGTCTACCTCCCCTGACAGGCTCAGCAGACCCATTTGGACCAAGAAGAACAAAACCCAATAGTGAACAAGATGACGATGTGTTAACGTGACAAGAATAGTCACATGACCCTGTCAAAAGGAATGTGCCAGCTTCAAGTACAAGTTTTCAGTCTACAGCAAGGGTAAAATGGCTGCCAAATCCAGTCCACTAGCTGATAATGTATGGTCACCAACCACCAGTCCAAAATATACATAAATTCTAAGAATATAAAATGTATTTGGTCCTTGAGGAAATATATCCTTGAAATATATTTTGTCCTCTTTGGCTGGGGGGAGGTTTTAGTTGATGAACAGGGATACAGCTACAACGGTTGGCGGCAGTCGGCCATGACTGGCATTTGCTCCCATCGACCGGCACAGAAGATCATTTGGGAGGTTGCCGACCGGTACTTTACTTCAGTGAAATGAAAAATTACCACATAAATTGGCAAATCAACTCATAGTTTGTCTAGCTATATAGAACCCTGGTGGTAACCAAAGTATAGACAGGAACAATTTATGTTCATCTTTTGGAAAACATGACGGTGCATATTTTGAGGATAGGTGCTTGAAGTTACTCGAGGTTTTGAGGCACAGTAACTGTATTTAGGCAATGCCTGTAGAGATCTTTACCATGCAATAGCAAGATATCCATTAAAGGTGCAACGAGAGATTTCAAGTCATCCATATTTTTCTGTGGTATGTAGTGATTTCATGTAGATTAGACTCAATGGATTCCCTACCTTTTATGTGGCTATGGAAATAACTTGGAATGAAAACAAAAGGTGAATTGTATATGCTTATATTTCATCAGAAAACATAGGCTGAATTTCCTATTTGCTCCTATAAGAAATTAGAAATTTCACAATTTAAGTACCAAAGAAACAGTTCTGAGCTTAATGCTTTCAGGTGGGATATATTTGATAGAAAACTTTACACCAGTGCAAAAAATCAGAATTTTCATTTTTAGGGACACCTGTTATTTGAAATCTCTCATTGCACCTTTAAGAAACCCACTGTAGCTCCCTCAAATTTCATGGCGATTTCTGTGAAAGATGTACTTACCATATTTCACACGACGTATTAAAGGAAAAAAGTACTGAGATAGGTATTATGTGTTACTTACAGTTTTAGGTGACAACTCCTTTAAAATTTAGCGTTACTTTAGTTTTACTGTGGAAAATGAATACTGATCTTATCAGTGTGGAAAATAAATGCAAGGTAGGGTTTGGTTAATTACCACCTGATGTTTAGTAATGACCTTTAGATTTTAGGTTTATGTGGGTGCAGATGCATGAGACTGCCTAACTTTCCACATCTTGCTTCTTGTGTGGAAAGTTAGGCATTGTTTCTTATGCATTTGCACCTGCATAACCTGAACTCTAAAGGATGTAAATGAATGCATGTTGAAGTTTATAAGCATATGGTAAGGGCATCATACATGTACATGTATGTGAAAATAGGCTGAAACTTTGTGTTTTAAAAATGATTGCAGCTTTTAGTCAATAACCTATTGTATATGTATATTGATTATTTTTTACAATTATTTTTACTAAAAGGATGATTTTTTTTTATTGATGAAAAAAGAATGGTGTTGTAATGTTAGGTTAATTTACCTTCTGAAAACATGAGAAGGGGAAAATAATCCAGATTTTCCCCTTTGGGGGAAATTTTAAACTTTTTGAAATATAAGCAAAAAAGAGAGTAAATGTGCAATTAGATGACACTTGACAAGCAGTGGTTTAGAGGCATTTTTCCCCATAATTTCACATGGATTTTCATTTTTTTGTGCTGGAAATGACAAAATAACTGTTTGTTTTAACCCGTTCAGCAATGCCACCTATGCTCCGTCTTTTGTCTCATTAAGGACACAACATGAGATACCCTCTGAGTAACCAATCAAAATAGTGCTTCTATATTCCATCAAAAATTGTCTTTTCTTATTCCAATTTTGCTCTACCAACTTGAGAGTTGCAGGGTATGACCTAGTGTGTCCAGGGTGATCACTAGGACCATGCCCAAGCTAGCCCAAGCTGAGCCCAGGATCGTCTGGGTCCACCCAGACCATGCCCCATACCAAACCAAGACAGGCTCTTGACAATAGGCAATTACAGCGCACTGGCACATTATTCACAAAATATGAAATTTCTTCACTTGCTCTCACATGAAGTCTAGGCCATTGGAAGAACAAGTGAATACTTTACACATAAAAATAACATACCCCAAAACGATATGAGGACATTGATATGAGGATAAAGACTCAGGTAAGTTGTATGCAAGCTTTTAAGTTTTCCATAACTTTAATCACTAACAAATGTGTATATTAATTACATGGATAATTTTTGCCTCGTACTCACGGAATATTAAAACCACAAAGGTTATAAGACCGTCAAACAGTGTGCATAGCGTAAGAAACATGCGGTGATTCTTGTGTTAACGCCATTTTCGTCGTCTGCCCTAATTTGTTCTGTTTACCATAAGGAAGCTGATTTGGTCGTAATCATTTCGGGTGAGGGGCCTTTTGTATTAAAAGCTTTACAACCAATGCAAAAATATCGATTTTGAAAAATCTTGAGGCACCTATTTTTCAAATGTGCCAGTGTTCTCTTTAAACATAAGTGGTTGTCAACAACTGATTACTTGACTTAATAACCCTTAGTTAAGCCACTTATCTAATTGCCTCCCATCTCTTGTTGCTATGTTGATATATGGACTGATTTAATGCCAATTACCTTGAAGTCCCATACTGCAACTTCAGGTTTGTTCGGGGGGGGGGGGGGGGGGGGGGGGAGGGGGGGGGGGATTCGAGCCTTCTGTGTAGTTTTTTCTTTCCCCCGTTTGTTCCCGAGGCCGTTTGGTCCGGCAATTATTTTATCACTTGCTTACTCCCCCTATTCACGCCATGCGTCGTTTTGGGAGCGGGGAGGGGGTGCCGCTGTCACTCCAACTTCCGTTATCTTTGCCAATGTCGTTTTGGTCTGTTATTTGACTTTATGTTTAAACAGTGGTCTCCTAATTTATTATATTTATCTTTTTATGATGTTTAATTAAAAGAGATATCAACTTTAATTTAAAAACCAGTTTTCTTTAAACAAGATTCCTTAAAATTTTTTATTTTACTGCACTTTTGTGGTCTTTTATATTAAAAAAAGATCTCACTTGATTTAAAAAGTTTACTTAACTTTAACAACTATTCTTTAAAATGTTTTTTAGTATTTTCTTTTACTTCAAGTCTTTTTTGTACCCTTTTTTGATATTTACTTTAAAAAAAGGAGAGTCACGCTTGACTTAAACAAGTTTTCTTTAAACAAAATATCTTTTAAAATGTTTGCAACATTTTAATTTTACTTCAGACTGTGCGGATGTTATTGATTTAAAAAGGAAAAATACGGAATAACCTTACTTTTTAACATATATAAAAGAAAACTTGGCCTGTATCCGTCTTTCTTTTTCACATTAGTTTCCAAAACGGGACCCAATCGGCGGGGCGGATCGCGTTTATTGCCTTGACCAACCGGGCTACTAGACCTTTTGATAACAAGGAACAATAGGAACAATAGAGTTGTTAATGGCCGGGACCAACCGGCTTCGGGACCATTCGGTCTAAAACCGTTCTGTGTGCGCTTAAATTATGACCTTGTTCTTTTCAGTACTCTCCTAATAAATGCAATCCAGTCCGGTTTTCAACTGACAATATATATATTATAGAATGTTAAAGATAACATTAACTAGCTACACAGCACAGTCACTCAGACAAACTGCACAGTATATGAGCAAATCTTTTGTTCAACTTTGATGCTCATTACGTGATATTACCTTCCAGGTGAACGGCAATCAAAACAGTGCTGAATGCTGATATCTTTGTCTTGTCTGACGTATGAAGTGAAGAACCGCGCGCGTACAACCATGCCGCCTTCAGTTGGTCAGTGCTCTTGTGCTTAACCCTCCCGCGGCGTTGAAAGTCGTCACACTTTATCCGCACGCGTCGCTACTTCGTACTTCGAGCTGAACATAGATAGGCAGGTAGTACCCAGGGGGTTAGAAAAAAAAGAAAAAAAAACTTTGGCTGAAAACATCAGCACAACATCTGAATTTTTCCACAACACCGTAGCAATTTACAACTAGCACAAAACAAGTTTTTCCCAAAATTCCGAAACAGCCTTTTGTTGAATTTCAAAACCTGGCAAGTTCAAACATTAACATCTTTAGGTATGTAAGTTAGACTGTTAAACTTATATATATATCGAAGGACCAACATTTTGAAAATCACTGAATTTGTAATCATGATTGTGGGAAGTGCCTTTTAACACTTAAAGGTCACTAACCAGCACATTTTTGAAGAGTCCCCCAATTTCCAATATTTTTGAGATATTTGCACAGTTTGCATAGGTAATTTGGCCTATAAATTATACCTGTGATGGTTGAGCTCTCAATTCTCTATGTGTCGCAAAAGAGGAATTACGTAATTATAATAATTAAGTCGGAGATCTCCTATATATAATTCAACGGCTGTTGCAATGTCCTTCCAGTATGAATTGCTGGGAATTGTTGCAATACATGTGTCTAAGTCACGCTCTTCCATTAGTTGTTCCGACAGTTCAGCCAGTTAATTTAGCGGTCATTTTCATGAGGTGCCCTATTTCATCATGAACAGACATAAAATTGACATTCCAGCTCTGCCTCAAATTTAACAATCCTTTTCTTTTAGACAAATACTCATGTTTGAGCATTGTCGTTCGCATGTATTATACTAGACATTTACCAACACAATCTGCAAAAATCTCCAATTTTTGAAAATTGGGGGCAATCCTTCCAAATTGGTGCTTTATTGCTCAAGGTTCCAAGAACCAACATATTGTGTAGATTGTGATATTTTAGTGTGATAGATTTTAGTACCAGTACGGCAGTAAGTTGTTTTGTCCTATAGCAGGGTTTCCCAACCCGAGGGTCATGACCCTTTTTTGAGTCGCGAACCCTTAAGAATGTGTTGTGAAATAATGAAAAATGTTTTGATTAATCAATTGAATTGTATTTGATTAAAATTTTCGCACACTCCTTGTGCTATTCATTCTAAATGTCACTTCCAGGACTGTTCAAAGACTCAAAATTCAACGCAATTATAATGAAATTAGTGGTATTTTTTCACGTTCATGCACACTTTTTAGGAATGGGGAGTCACCATGCCTATTGTAATGGAATGGCTAAACCAACGTTACGTCGTACTGGAGTTGATTGGTCATTAGAATTAGATTTTTTTCTCAATTTTCAGGATTGCCGTTGTTTCCGTGCATCAGTATATTCAGAGTTTTCGGTAGAATTAGGTGACCTTATTGCCCCCTTCCCCTGGCTTGAAACTTAGCTTGCCACTGAACGTGCCTCTCCACAACACCTTTGATCTTTTCTTACCATGGTCAATATTCTTTTTGAGAATATATTCTGGTCCCCGCCACTTTAGTTGTCAAAGGGGGACTATAGAAATGCCCGCGTCCGTGTGTTGTGCGTGTGTGTGTGTGTGTGTGGTGCGTGTGGTGCGTCCCACACATATCTCTGGATCTAAGCAGTGTGGGTGTCCATCTTCGCACCATGATGCATCTCAAGTATGCCTTTGCTTGGAGTAAGTGTGTCATGTGACGTAGTTCAAAGTCAAATATGGTCAAAAATAGGTCAAATTTGGTCAAAAATAGGGTTATATTGTTATAAACCTTGTAAACACGATATCTTTTGATTAAGCAAGTATGGGTGCCATCTTCGCACCTTAGATGTCACCCAAGTAGATGGTGGTGAGTTCGGAGGTGGGCATGTAGCATGCTCACAGGTCAAATATGGTCAACAATAGGGTAAATTTGGTCAAAGGGATTAATTGCTATAAGCCTTGGCAATTGCGGCAGGATGATGAAATTTGTGTGTGTGGTCACATTCGGTGGCCAAACATTTGAACGGTCCATTTCAGGTCATGCAGGGGTCGATCAAGTCAATTGAATTAAATTGCTTAACCCTTGTCAAATGTGTTATGGATGACTGAAACTGGTGGTGTGGTCAACATTTCCGGCCGAAAAATATTGAAGGTCATTCAAGGTCATGCAGGGGTCATTCAGGTCCAATGGAATTATTGCTATAGCCCTTGTCATTGTGTAGGATGATGAAACTTGGTGGGTGTGGTCAACATTCAGTGCCGAAAAATTTTGAAGGTCATTTCAAGGTCATGCAGGGGTCATTCAAGGTCAATGGATTAAATTGCTATAGTCCTTGCCAATTGTGGTAGGAGATGAAACTTGGTGGGTTGGTCAACATTCAATATCAGTTCTGAAAAATTTTAAGGTCATTTCAAGGTCATGCAGGGTCAATCAAGTGTCAGAATGGATTAAATTGCTATAGCCCTTGTCACTTGTGGTAGATGATGAACTTGTGGGTGTGGTCACATGCATTGCTGAAAATTAAAGGTCCATTTCATCATGTCAGGGTCCCAGGAGGTCAATGGGTTAAATTGCTATAAAGCTTGTCAAATGTGGTAGATGATGAAACTTGGGGAGTGTATTCAGCATTCACTGCCAGAAATTTGAAGTTCATTTCAAGGTCATTTGGGTCATTCAAGTCAACCAACTAAGTTAGGTGGTATGATGATGAAACTTGGTGGGTATGGTCATATTCAGTGTTAAAAATTTTGAAGGTCTTTCAAGGTCATGCAGGGGTCCTCCAGGTCAAATCACTAAGTAATGTGGTAGGATGATGAAACTTGGTTGTGTGGTCCACATCATGGCCATATTGTGATGTCATTTCAAGGTGATGTGGGGTCAGCGAAGGTCAAATCCAATCTTGGTAGTATGGTCATGAAAACTGATCAATCATTGCCAAAAATTTTAGGTCATTTCAAGGTCGTTGGGTCTTCAAGGATCAAACTAACTCCACAGTGGTAGGTCATGAAACATTGTGGAGTGTGGTCACATTTTTAACCGAAAATTTGTTGAAGGCTATTTCAAGGTCAATTAGGGTCATCTAAGGTCCAAATACTGCAAATAGTTGTCTGGCATGTATTCAACTTTGATACCGTCAAATGCAATTCTATGGCGCCAGCAGCCCAGTGGTTTGAGAACCCTATTTCCATCACAATTCTCCCTGTGACTCTTAAAATTAATCCTTTCCCTCCATTTACTATCGCAGGGCGGGGGACCTTTGTTGTTCGAGACCGCCTTTTTTTAGTAAAATTGGGGGTCCGCCGCAAGCTAGTTCAAAAAATGGGGTTCTTTTTTTTTTAATTATAATTTAATGAGTTAGTCAAATGTGATTTATCATTTGTTAGGTTAATGCACATCCTTACAGAACGTTCGTTCATACCTCACTGGCATTGCTAAGTCCTATGGCATGCAACTGCACCTGAAAATGTCATGTGATTTTCATTTCCAAGGAGTTACATAACCACCGTTTGGCAAATAACTTATAGTTGGTCTCATCTTAAGTTGAAGGTGACGTCACTGCGACGTTTATGTTGCGAACCCATGAATCTCGCGCGCTATGCTTGGAATCAGTGCATGATACGCACGCGAAGGCGGCACGATCGATACGCTAGTGGGAAGGCAAAGACGCATAATGACGACACCTTCAACTTGAGGGTGATGACAAGTATAGTATAACTGTGTTGCAATAAGTCAAGAGGAAATAGTACTCAGCTGTGTAAATGCGTTTGTGTTATCAAAGCCACCAAAAATATCCTTTAAAGCAATTTTGAGATTTTTACACGGTTGCATTGTACTGGATAGTATGCAAATCTTAACTACTCTAAGTGTTGGTGTGAATGGTTGAAATATCATCACGAATGAAGATGTAACCGTTCATTCCAGAGCCAGTACAAGCGAGTGGAATGGGACGTACATCTTTCACTGAGTGATGAATTTCTACCATCACACAAATTTAAGGCAGTTCATATTGTTTTGAGTTTTCTGGACACTGAAACAGTTGTTAGTAGGCCTCACCTAACACAAATGCGCGTTTTTTTTTTTTTAGTTCTTTTATAGGTGATGGGTCTTTTGGGTGGGGGGGGGGGGGGTTTTTTCTTTTTCTCCGAGGCTTGGCGCATGCTATTTTGATGCAGTGCAGTGATAGCAAGCTCACTATCACACAGATAGGGTAATTGTAATCTATCAAATGGTGATAAACCAATGAACTGCCTTGAAATTTTGTATGAGTGATATATATTTATTAAACATTACGGTCATGGTTAAGCTCAAAAATGTCTGTGGTTGGCAAACGAGGAAATTTTGTAATTATAAATAATATCGGAGATCTCTGAAAATATTCAACGGCTGCTGCAACGACCTTCCAATGTGAAATTAGCCGGGAAATAGCACAATGTACGTGTCTACACGCATCCATGAGTTGTTTTATGGTGCAGGCAAGTCCCCAAGTTCAATTATCTTCTTGAGGTGGCACTATTTCCTCATGGACTGACATAACTAGCTTTTCTGGCTCTGCCGTATGTACAATCGAGATCCCCATTTTATTAGCCAAATCGCTTATTTTTTAATGATAAATACGCATTTTTGAGAATTCTCGTTTGCAGATATAGTTTCCTAGAGAATCACCAACATAACTGCAAAAATATCAAATTTTGAAAATTGGGGTCGCTCTTCAAAAATGTGCTGTTATTGCTTTTAAGTCCTGTTAAAGGATTTTTTTTTGTTATTAAATGCACTTTCTCAAAACAGCATTTTTTTGGTAATCCACAAATAGAATGGTGGGATTTGTAACAGAATAGTACAGCAATTTTTGGTTTGGTCCTTAAAGATGCAACAGTACTCTATCGTTCAACAAATACTGCGCATGATATAGTTGTCATTAATCAGATTACAGATGCCATGCGCGAGGTGTGCTTGTACTCGGAAATATGGATTTTTTCACAGGTCAATTGAGCAAAAGAAATCCATGTTTCTCATACAATCATTGCATCAAACCACACGTTATAAATCATAAATGTGACACGGTAATTATTTTCATTTTTTTGCACTTTGGAGACTAACATAAATGATACATGTCTCACCCTTTATTGGTTCTCTTAATCATGACAGTTATTCCAAATCAATGGAAAATATGCTCTTTCAAAAAGTCTTTATTCTGTATATGCAAAGAAAAAGCAATTTGCAGAATACAATACCAATAATTATAGCACTGTGAGTCAGATAGTGTGTTAGTACTTAATCTATATTTTGTGACAAGTGTTAAAAGTAGATGTTTATGATGCCATAAAGTACTTTCAATTAATACTACTGCCACTTTCTGTCCATTCAGTAGTGTGATACTGGGCAAGGGCCAGAGGTAACAGTGCTGATCAGTGGCTAAAAAATATGAGAATTTCTAATTTAAAACAACTCCACTGGATGTTTTTCTCTGTCAAGTCCATGGTCATTTGAGAACCTAGCTTATTATTGATTATACTAGTGCATTTCCCATGTGTGACCTTTGACCGCCAATTTATAAAGCCCTCAGGTCAGTGGTCCCTTTTCTACACAAATTGGCCTCGCTAAATGACCTTTGACCTTTTGGCCACTCCAACCCATGTAAACAAAGGTCAGACTATCCTCCCCTACCTTCATGCCAAAATATCAGCCCCATAGGTCAAAGCATAATGGAATGCATTAGACAGAAGGACAGCGGCATTTCTACAGATGACCTTTGACCTTTGTTGTCACTTGTAAATTCATGATAACAAACATCAGACTGGTGTTTCCTACCAGTATGCCCAAATATCAGTTCCATAGGGTCAAATGACAACGAACGAATAGCCGGACGGGCAGATCTAATTTTTCAGTAGTATAGATTTTACTTTGGACAATTTTTTTTTTAATACTTTTGGTAGGGAGTGCCATCTTGCCACTGTGAAATATGAATTCGACATTGGAATTTTGTTAAAAATTTTCCAGTATCTTATCATTTGGAACCATGATTTGCATTGGAACCTTTATATTAGTTGATAGTAAAATGTTAAGTATTCGACAGTATGTATTCATGTGTTCACCTTGACCTCATATGAAAGGGTACCAAATTTTGTCCAGATGACCATATTTTATATTTACTTGGGGCTGAGTTCCCTTTGTAGAAATAAGTAGAAAAAACTGCACAGTTTATTTAGCAGTTACCCAAAAGATTCCTTCATGACTGGTTTTGTTATTTCCAACATTGTTTGGTTTTTATTCCTCCGCTGGCTTGAAAAGCAGAGAAGGGGATTATGACTATCAGTCGGCGTCGGCGTCTGCGGCGTCCAACACAATCCTGTGTGAACGCGATAACATGAGACCCATAAGGGTTATGAGATCGGAACTTGGATGGGTGGGATCGGACTGCCATGCCCATAATCTAAAAAACAAAAAAAGTAAAAAAAAACTCTATGATTAATTTTAATTTACATAATTAATGAGTTAATTTGGCGGGTTATTTTTCCAACACAATCTTGTGAACGCGATTAACATGAGACCCATAAGGGTTATGGTGATGTAACTGGGTGGGTGGGATCGGACTGCCATGCCCTTCATATGATTAGATTATGGGCGTGGCATATGATAAGTAGGACCTTAATTTGCCATAATTAATGAGTAATTTGGGGTATTTTTACCCAAAAGGCTTGTGAACACCCCAACTATCTGAAGATAATAAATAGTCCGATTTGATGAACTTGGTGGAGGGGGGGGAATCATGTACCTAGCGTTGATTAGGTTTGTGGCGCATGAAATGCTAAATTAATATAGCTAATTGCATATTTATGGGCTAACTTTGGGGTATTTTCACCCAAAAAAATGTTGAACAAACTATCTGAAGCTCCATAAGTCCGATTTTGAAAACTTGATGGAGGGGTGGGGACTCATGTGCTCTCGCGCTGATTAGGTTTAAGGTGGGTTTGTCGGGTTAAGGGGGGTTTTGTCTGGTTAAGGGGGGTTGTCCAGCTTTCTTTTTATTACTTTAAGGGTTGTGGTTTAAGGGGGATTGTTGGGGTTTAAGGTGGTTGTCGGGTTTTTTTAAAGGGGTGTCTGGGTTTAAGGGGGTGTCTGGACTAAGGTGGATGTTGGGTTTAAGGTGGGTTGTCAGGGTTTAAGGGGTTGTCCGGGGGTTTTAATGTGGGTTGTTGCGGTTATTAGGGGGTTTGTTTGGTTTAAGGTGGGTTGCAAGAGTTTAAGGGGGGTTGTCCAGGTTGAAGGGGGGTTTAAGGGGGGTGTCCAGCTTTAAGGGGGTTGTTTGGTTTAAGGGGGATTGTTGTTGGGGTTTAAGGTGGGTTCGGGGCTTAAAGGGGGTTGCGGGTTTAAGGGGGTTGTCGGGGCACTTCAGGGGGATGTGGGGTTTAAGGTGGGTGTCCGGGTTTAAAGGGGTTGTCCGGGTTTAAAGGGGGGTGTTGGGCGTTAAGGGGGCGGTTGTAGTTAAGGTGGGTTGCACGAGTTTAAGGGGGGTGTCCAGGTTGTTTAGGGGGTTGTCCAGGTTTAAGGGGGGTTGTCCGGGTTACGGGGGGTTGTCCAAGCCTTAAGGGGGTTGTTTGGTTGTTGGGGTTTAAGTGGGAGATTGTTGGTTTAAGGTGGGTGGTTGGGTTTAAGGGGATTTTCGGGGTTTAAGGGGTTTGTCCGGGTTTAAGGGGGGTTGCTGGGCTTAGGGGATTGTTGGGGTTTAAGGTGGGTTGTCAGGGTTTAAAGGGGTTGTCCGGGTTTAAGCGGGGCTCCCCGACGTTAGTCTGGGGCCCACTTACACCCGCGTGGCAGGGGTTGTGGTGGTCCAGCAAGGCTGGGACAGACCAGAGTTTAAGGGGGGTTGTTGGGGGTTAAGGGGATTTGGGGGTTTAAGGGGGGTTATTTGCAGCTGATTTATTTAAAAATTTGTAAAACCCACTCCGCCAGGGGATTTAGCGGTTCGAAGAACCGGAAGTGTATTTTTACATTTGCTATTGGACAGCAAACCCATTCTCGGGGTTCAAATGTATCATAGGCTAGGGCTAAGCCCTTCACTCGTGTTGCGATTGCCTCTGTGCTACATACACAGGGCGGAGATCATGTGCCTAGGAATAGTACATGATCTCTATACAATGGATTGGCTACACAACAGTAAGTGTATATAGATGAATGAAGCACCGGCAGACATCTTGGTCTACGGACTGAATATCATTCCAGAGACACTGTTTAACAGGAAGTGTATTCCGGGTGCCTGTTTAGAGACATGCCATCCCATACGGGCAACTTCAAATACAAGGAGCTCACTGAATTGGTTTGATTCTGCAGTCTGTTATGTCACTTATCCAAATTTCAATGGGAATGCATTGTGTGTAATGGAATGGTCAACCACCTGCTGGGCCTCTTTGTGGATTGCAAGTGTGAGATTTGACCACCACTCATGCCCTGGAGCATAGGTTGTGGCAACCATTCCAGAGCGGGCTATTCATTATATTGAGTGTGACAACAATAGTCAAAAAGATAAACAAAAAAAAATAATAGCTGCCCTTGAAGTTAGTGAGGGGGAGAACTTTCGGGGGAGAGCATGCGGTGGTGGTCAAAAAATGTGTTGTGGATTACACTATGGCTCATTGGCCTCAAGTACAAAGCCCAGGTTCAAAGCCATGGATAGCGATCAGTGGAAAGATACCATTGGCAACAAGTGAGGGTATTGAAATCTTTCATAGGCCTTTACAGGAGACTGTAAATAGTAATAAAGATACCAAACATTATCTTTTTTTATTATGTATTCTTACAAAGGTCCTTTTTGTATTAAGAGGATAACATTATTGGACATTGGCAATTTTGCTATTTTTTAGGCCTTAAATGGGTTTAAAATGCATTAAATCAAGACTAGCTAAGTCTTAAAAGCTGAACATTTCATCAGAAGTTCATCTCTAGATATTGCCTCAAATTTTCTTAGCAATTTATATTGAAATGGGATTTCCACACACATCAAGGTGACAACACCAACAATCGCCGATAGTGTTAAAGTAACAGGTACTTTATATGTGAGTGAGCTTGCTTTGAATGAAGGAATTGCCTATTTTTATCCCCCTGGCTTGAAAAGCAGAGGGGGATATTGCAAAGGTGCGAATGTCCATATGTATGTGTATGTGTGGTGTTCTTTCTAGTTTGGATTTAGGTATTTGTTTTTTTTTTGTCGCTTCTCCTTCGAAAAGTTTAATCCGATTTAAAAAAACCAGACTTGGGGTTAAAGGGGCATAGGGTTCCGTTCATGTGTGGGGGCAATGATGTCGAAAGGTGTCTTGGACCAAGGTCAAAGGTTCATCTGAGGTCATGTTTCGAAACTGCCATCTTTTCCAGGTGGATTAAATCAAGTTTTACTTTGCTGTATTTTTAAAAATTGTAACAATCTTGTTGGAGACTTATTGTTAAAATTCACATTTGACATACGATAAATTTGACCGGAGGTCACGTTTCAGTATTGACTTTGACTGGGTCAGTCAGTGATATCTATAAAAAACCAAGATTTTGGTTAAGATTCAAGTAGTGAAAATCACACATCCTTATGATTTTCAAACGAAACTCTATCCTCCCCCTGGCTGAAAAGCATAGGGGGATATTGCAAGGGTGCAAATGTCCATATGTAGGTGTATTTGTGTGTTTCTAGTTTGGTTAGGTTTTTTTGTTTTGCGCGTCTCCTTCGAAAAGTTTAAGTCCGATTTAAACCAGACTTGGGGTTAAGGTGCAATAGGGGTTCCTTCATGTGTGGATGATGTCAAAGGTCTTGGACCAAGGTCAAAGGTCATCTGAGGTCATGTTTCAGACTGCCATCTTGCCAGGGGGATGATACAAGTTTACTTACTTGCGTATTTTAAAAATGTAAAGATCTTGTTTGGAGAACTAGTGTTAAAAATTCACATTTTGACTACATAAATTTGGACCGGGGTCACAGTTTCAGTATTGACTGGGTCAGTCAGTGATATCTATACCCAAGTTTGGTTAAATTAGATAGTGAAAATCACATCCTTATGATTTTTCACGAAATCTCTCGGTTTTTGCTTTTTTCTAATGGTCTTAACTTTTTTTACATGAATAAACCTGTTGGTATGTCTTTGCTTTTATGTGTTAGACCAGTTTGACAAATGCAATGCGTCACGGCCACTGCTCATAATTAATCTACAATTCCTGGAGGAATCCACCCCAAACTTTTCATTCTTTTGTCGTCATTACTAACCATTGTATATGTATATGCCAATTAAAATCGGAAAAAAAGTGCTTTCATCTGCACATTTGCGAGAATTCAAGTGCGATGCCACTAGCTGGCATCTTTGTGGTTAAAAAAATGAGTGTAGAGTCAGCTTTTTTATGTGTTAAGCGGACTCCCCGAGATTTCAAAATGTCAGTAATAAATATTACAACAAGAACTTAAAGATACTCACCTAAAATGCTTAATTCCAAAGTTAGAGATGAATCGGATTTTTCGTTTTCGCAGTACACATTTATGCACAGTATAACAGTGCCATAGGATACCGTGTTTAACAAAATTTCCGGATCCGGAATTTTTAAACAAAGTTGTGATTTTCTATATGAAGGACTTCGATTTGAGCTTAGTTATTTCACACAGTGATTATCCTATGGGCAAGCATTATTTATAGGCAAAAAACACAATTTGTTTGAAAATTGAGGGCGCCCTCCTCGGGAAATCTCTGAGTCAGCCTTTAAGAATAGCTTTCTTTTGTGGGATCACATGACCTTAAAATTTGCCCAAACTGGTGCATTGAATCAATACACCCTTTGGGTTGATGGATAGAGCAAAAACCAGATTGGTGTATAGATAGAAAATGAGGCAAAATAGAGAGGGGAACATTCTAATGTTTATAGATTGAAGCATAAATTACATGTATCCATGTTTTTTAAATTGATTTTATAAAAAGGAGACCCCTTAACTTTCTAACTTTATTGTAGACTGTTTTCAGTACTTAATATGTGTAGCTCATTGTTTAACATGTATCACCTTGTTTGTCACATATGTTATTATGTGTAATGTAAATATGTTATTTGAACAAACTGTGACTGTACTATTGCCTTTTGATGTATTGATGTTGTCAGAGATCTTTCTTTTGATAAGATAGTTTTGTAAGATTCAATAAATAGAGATTTGAATTTTGCAATATGTTGTTGTCAATGATCTTGTTTGTATCAGTTTTATGGGGTGACTAAACTATGCAATTCGAAGCCATTTTTAAAAATACAGCCTGATATATATATATCTTATAGGGAAAGCAACAGAAATTTCAGGTTTTTGCCAGATTTCTGGCTTTTCCCCTTTGAAGTTAGTGCTCCATGAGTTCAGTGTAAAATTTGAAAAATAGGGTTGACTTGGCATGGGGCAAGTCTAAATTTTCAAGTGTAATTTGTGAACGGGGTCAAAGGTCACATGGTGTAAACCTCATATGAGTCTTGGGCCAGTGGTTGACCAAGTATGAGGTGAATTTGAGGAATGGGTAAAAAGTATGAATGCAATAAGAGAGGGTTAAAGGTCCATGGTCTGATCGCTAATCGCCCCGTCCCCAGGGACCCCAGATTTTACTGGAAGTGGTCACAATTTTGGCATTGGAAGAAAGCTACTATTTTTCTCATTTACCTTGTGAAATCTTAGGGCTAAAGGATGTTTAGTTTGGATGTTATGAGCGAAAATGTGCCCTATTTTGGTGGACCAATTACAAAATCACATTTTTAGCTCCTCAAAACTGGTTTAAATATCGATGCAAAATTTTACAGATGGGATTTTGGGGTGAAAGCCATTCTGTCACGGTGAAAAATGTATAGACATAAATCAGGTCGTCCCCCTTTAACATTTTTGCCACACACAGATATGCATACAGCAAGACATGCACACACCCACACCTAGCTCGTTCACGTAGCGTTGATCATCGTCCGTACCTACCTCCTAGATAGTAGGGGCTATCGTAGTGGAAAATGCCTGAGAAACCTCGGGCTAACCCACACCAAAGTAATCCCTGTGTGCGGTTCTGCTTGCAGCAGATGACACAAAAAGCTAAAAGCTGGAGAAGTAGCCTTGGCTTTCTTTTGGAAATTCCTTTTTCAATGAAAATAAAATTTTTTGCCCAACTGCCCTGACATTTATCACCAAACAGGTACTAAATACCATGTTATATATTTGCTTAAAGTATTCCAAGTGGTTTGGGATCAGAGTACCCAGCATAACAACCTAGTGCTGCTACTACAAGAACAGGGATTTCTAACTGTAAGAATTGTGCCATGCACAGTTTTGTTTGTTGAGCATGGTTGATGGTGTATTACAGGTATACAAGTCCACCTCAAAACATTTTAAACTTTAAGCAAGCACTGAGAAGTAATGAAAGCAGATCACATTTACCAATTTGCTCTTAGAGATACAGATACAAAGAAAAAATTCACAACAAGAAACCTTGATTCATTGGTAGCTTGTATTATTATTCAAATACAAAACATAAACCTGCTAAATTAAAAGAACTTGTGAATTTTAGTGAAAGCTACAAGAAGTTTACATCAATGATTTACTTCAAGACCTAACTGGTCCCATACCAGCTTTGGCCACTTACAGATGCTCCAATTAACATTACAAACTTTAACAGAATTTAAGTGCCTTCCATAACAAATGTGATCCATATGTTCTACATCAAG
>JAMKCH010030664.1:0-17082 GCA_023653785.1 Ophioderma brevispina | reverse complement strand
ATTTTGTATTAAATAGTTGATGTCACAGTCTGAAATTAAAATTTTAAAGTCTAAAGGTCAAATTCTTAATTGCACAATGATTCTTTGATATATCATATTCATTTGCAATAAAACAAAATTGCCAGTCATAGTTCGTATCAAATTCCGTCCTTCATGATAAGAGACGATATCAGTAGCTTCCCACAATGCATTGCTAAAATGGAAGTTTTTGTACAGGTAGTCATGTGAATCGTTAGAGATGAAATATTCTTAAAATGTAAGTTTGTGATCAGTACTGTCAATTTAGCTGTTTCATCTCTAACGATTCACATCAGTAGCTGTACAAAAACCTCCAATGTAAGCAATGCATTGTGGGAAGCAACTGAAATCTTCCCTTCTTCATGATTATGATAATATATGACAATTTGAAATATACCCATGTGTGAAAATCACTTTCTATCATGAAAGGATCACCAACCAGACAGGAGCTTCCCTTTTTGGCCAAGTGTACATGTACATAAATAATTACATCATAATACATACTTGTACATACACAATTTCAGCTACATTAGTTATATATCACATCAAAAATAAAAAAGGAAAGCATATATGTTACCTGTATTGATTCTGTAACAACACCTTGTGTTACAAATGTTAAGCACCAAGAGTAAGAGCATGCATAAAGATATTAAAGCAAAAGTCCATTTTTTCACTTTTCAGGGTCATACACAGGATTTATTTTTGGGTGTGCGGGACTTTGAAAAAGTGGACCTTTTTTCGTAAGTGGACTAACTAACTGTGGGTTTTACTTTTAAACTCCTCCTCGATGTGGAGCATTTGGAATTTGCAGCTCGATGTAACTCTGCCTCTTTGATAGCGGGAAAGTGGTGCCTCACAATATCTGCAAGTAGCAAAAAACAATAATGAACACACATAAATTGAGACTGCCACTTTGCAAGTTATTTTGACAGGATATGTCCTCATTTTTTTAATATCAAACAGGTTTTCATCACAATTTATGTCCACTCCTAAATCCTGCAATAAACCTTTATCTTCATCTTTAACATCTTTACAAATAAAAAAAAAATACCAGACAATTGCACTGAACATTCTTATAGTGTTGCCACATAATTGAAAGTGCTTGATTATGAACTACCTATTTAGCAAATTTAAAACAAATGGATAAATTCATTGGAATAATAATTGTGAAATTTGAACAGTAAGTCATAATACTCAAGTCTCAACTGCACCATTTTTTAAGTAACTTTCATTCTTGCATTCAATTGCTTGTAAATGCACCTAATAACAAGCTTAATATTGACACTTCACCCATTAGATACCAATCACATATTCTTTTTGCACATAATACCAATGCACAAAATATCATCCCACCCAACAAATTGCTTAAGTCATTTTTATTTAGATCTTCACAACGATCTGAGTTTATTGCTTACACAACCACTCTGTTAAGGTGGCTGTTAAGTCAGCAACTTAGTCAAATGGCCAGTTATGAGTTTTCTTAATGTTTAATGGCATTAACATGTTTTCTTTCGATATATTTTAACAGAATCTATATATATTTATTTTTTCCTCATATTTTGTTCATTTTACTTATGCTATGTTACGCATTTTTGACCAAAAACAATCACATGGGCTGAACTGCAAAAGGGCGGGTAATTTTGCGTATTACGCAATACTCGTCTATGCCATTCCGTGTGCGCGATGTAATGAGCGCATCAGAAACGCCTTGATGCATCGATTCGATATGACGCATATACAAGTTACCATGGATATGACGCATATCCATGTTAACTTGTATGCAATTGGAAAATGGTTGACCACGTGCGACGCTTTTGCAAACAGAATGGGATTTTAATTACACGATTTGAGCCTCATAAATTGTTGAATTTTGATCCTAAGTATCCAGATGAAGTAATTGACCTGGTGCAGAAGCAGTTCGAAGAATAAGAGATGAAACGCTTGTGTTTGGAATAAGGCTATATTTGTAGCGAAACGGGACAATTTTGGACAAAAATGGAGATTTTCTTGGTCAATTTCGGCGATAATTCATGATTTTCGGTTCCAGTTACTCGAAATCCCCATATCAAGCAACAGGTAAGAATGACATGCATTCATATGGAGATATCAAATCTAGGATCGGTATTTTTTAGTTTTCTTTTTGGTTAAAAATCGTGATTATGTCAACTTTTGAAACAATCTTGGCGTTGTTCCAAATTGAACACACAGATTTGCTTTTTTGGCTAAAAAATTAAAAAAAAAAAAAAAAAAGGGGGAAATACCGACCCTAGAACTATTGACTCTGGAATACACAAAAGACTAGGCACAGTTTTAAACAGTTTATATATTTGTTATAGGGAACAAAAACAACATGCGTGAAAAATCACCATGTTTATGATTTCTCAAAATAATATTTGGGGGAAAAAATAAGCATATTTGGATTCCTGAGTCTTTCCTTGCAAATTAGGTATACTTTTATATAGTTGAACAACATTAAGAAAGATACGGAAAAAACAGTTTTTTGAATTCCTGACGTAACAGCCCCTTAACTGGTCAATATACAATTGACCCCATTTGGCCATTTAACAATTTACTTACTGATAGAGATTTACCTTTCATTGCTCCAAACTCAAGTGGAGGCAGAGCTACAGTTGTGTTGCTCCTTTGTTTGCTGCCCTTCTTGGCTCCCCGAACTGCTTCCGGCCAGCTGTTCCCGCCCCCCCGTTTTTCCATCAAAGCAACTAGCATTTTGGTGGCCTCATCTGCTGTGAAAGTATCACTGTAAGTCGGTTGAGGTGATTCTAAAATACGTGCATGCCTTCAACCTAAAATTTGTCAAAGCTCATGCTTTAAAAATCCACACATTATTATGTTTGCACTCCGTAGGTATACTTTGTCTTGTCTGAAGTATGAAGTGACAACGCGCATGTATACCAATGTGCCTTTTGTTTTGCTGCGTGACAATCGGGTCAAAATCCGCGCGAGCCGCATCGTCTCTCGTGAAGCCGGCAATTCCCTTTAAAATGGCCCTTTTTCGCCGCTTTCTGGAAACAACTATACGGGACACCAGGGGGTAGTGTGGGAGGGGCAAGGAGAGGGGCAACGGTGCGGCTCGTTGTGAGCGGGGGGAGCACGGAGGAGCTGGGAAAGAACAGGGGCCCAGAGAGGGGGAGTGGAAAGAAAGGGAAAAGGGGAGCAAAAAGGGACGGGTGGGAAGGCGGGGGTCCAAAAAAACGAAAGAGGGGAAGCAGGGGGGAGGGCAGAGGGGCACACAAGAGAAGAGACAAGAGAGCAAAGTGGAAAGAAAGGCGACGGCCCAGGGAAAGCAGGAGGGACAACACCGGAAAGGGGGGAGAACGGGACACACAGGCGTGGACGACTCAGGCGGGCGAGGGGACGAGTAGAGGAGGGAAGGGAAGGGGGGGCAGGGCGAGCAGAAGGAGGAAAGAGGAAAACTGCAGGGGGAGAGGCAAAGACGGGCAAAGGAGGAGCAGGGGGAGAAGGATCAACGGGAAGAGGATAGAAGGGGGGGGGAGGGGGAGGAGGGGGGGGGAAGGGGGAGAGTAGAAGGGGGGGAGGGGGGGGGGGGGGGTGAAAGGGGGAAATAAAGAGGGGGGAAGGTCTGGATTTAAAATAATTTACTAGCATTTTTGGCGAAATATACGTGCTGTGGTCAGGCAATGAAGAACAATACAAATTTTGTTCATTACCGTAGTTGAGACAGACAGGTTGCCTTTGAGGTCTAAAAGTAAGATGCTTTAATATCAACCGGAAATGCAACAAAATACAAACCAGCCTTATTAGAAATACAACCTTACGGTTATCGATTTAAACTAACAATATTAGAAATTAAACCCTATGGGCATCGATGAAACTAATGCATACACTCAGCATAATTGCACATATCGTTGGCTGCATCACCTTGGTAACGTGATTCGATAGGAACTAACATGTTGGACTTTTGGAGAAATTTTGCCATAACCACATTTATTTTGTAATACTTACAAATTTAAATATTACAGAAATATTTTTGACGCGTAGGAAAATATTAATTTAACTAATTATGACATATTTATTTACAAAAGGTAAATTGACCATCATTATAACGAACTTTGTCAAAAATCGATGGTGCCAGGGCCAAAAATGGTATCTTCATGTTGGACGTATTTGTGTCATCATAGTTATCATATTCTGAAACAACGGTCACAAACACATATTTGTTGTTTGCACCAATTTCACATATGACATTTTAATTTTATCAAAATAAAATACAGTTATAGTTAAAAATAATTTGAAATTTAACTAATGTGAGTGATTTTCCACTAGGTTCATGAAGGTGTTTTAATTCATAGCATGGAGCAAATAAAATGGCAAAAAAAAAGCATTTTCGTTGAAATACACATTTTGCAAATAAGTCAGTATGTGATGCGGCCAACGATATGACGCTGCAAATCAGTGAGCCATTAAAAAAACTATTACACAATGTATTGCGAGTGTATTGCGTGAGGTTACTTTGGAATGAATATGGTGTCGTTCAGGACTGGTTTATTTCCCAGTGGGCAATTTATTTTTAGTACAAACAACATTTAACTGTTTATCACGAGTTAAGAAAATTCAGTTATGAAGTAGATTAGTAACTGTGCAATTACTTGTGATCAATAAAGGGACAAATCAAGGTAGTTGCACGAATTGTGAGCTGGTCCAATGCAGCACCTCAAATATCAGTGGGCATGCAATGATTTTCTCATTTTTCTTTCTCGCAGAAGTAAAACAGAATTATTATCCTATTCTGCGGTCGTGTGATGTCACAAATTGGATTATGCGGCAGATTGGCACTACGGGGTTACATGTTACTCCCTTGGATGTAAGCATTACCTTGGAGTGAATGGTGAAGTCAACCAAATCACGCCTTGCAGCAAGTGAAAATGACTCTTTGTACATTCAAATATATTAGCAAGATATCTGCAGCTATACTCTCAGAAGGTATCTTTAGATTAGATCAAAAATAGATACACTGAGATAACTTTCGACTCCTAGACTATCAATAGTGAGTTTCACGCCGGTTGTGGCGTGAGTGTGCCAAATTCAAAACGGAAAACGAAGAAGAAAACAGACAATTATGTACACTCCTGGTAAGGCAATCACTAGTAATACTGAATTTTGTGGAGTTAACAAGGCTTCTCCTGTCTTGACTCGCTATTTACATTTGAGGTCTATACAAAGGAGGAATGCAACATTTTTTAATTTAACAGTGACAAGTGCAGTTTAAAATTTCGGTATTAGCTTAATTTGTTTGACGTAGCAGATTTGAAAGGTTAAATTTAGGCCCTCAATAATAAAAAACATAATGCATTCTGATTATTTTCATACATTTGCATTTGATGAAGATTTGTTGAAAACACGGGGATAACATCTCCATGGCATAATTGATATGGTACCATGTCTGATATCAAACAATTTGTGGTTTACTAGATTGCCACAAGTGCAAATCAAAATTTAAACAGATCTATTGAGTACTTACAGTGCGTGGAATAGTTGAAGGCGATGGGCTCAATGCTTTTCCGGGAGTTGTAGAAAGGAAAAGAATTGAAATTAGAAAAGGGCAATATTTATTAATCTACGACCATCATTTCCCTCCAGAAAACAATTTATAGTTGATTAAAATAAACACAAAACAAAAATCTCTAGATAGTACATAACTCCAAGAAGTGATAGTATCAAATGTCCAGTTCTAAATTTCCTTTTTTAAAATACATCAGAAGGCAGAACTTCTGACTAAATCATGGGCCACTCGGGTTACATGAATAAATTTGACTATTGTTAAGCACTTGGTTATTTTTAAATTGCACTTTTGCAGTTTTAAATTTTAAGAATACAGCAATATGTTGATAAAAACTGGGTTATATTTAGATGTTGGTTGGAAGACATCAAACACCGTCTTTCAGTAATAGTTTAGAACTTTGCTGGCATTAACCGAAGGGGCTGGTTTACTCTTAGCGCATAGAGTGCTCCGAGTTATAGCTCCAAAATCATCATGCACTATAGTCACTGGCAAAATAATTCTGTGGAAATTACTCTGCTTTGAAGCATGAATTGCATAAACACGAAAGTGATTTTGCTGAACTCTGACTGGTTGATTATCACTCATGACAACAACGTGAGTTATTAGCGTGGGTCAAATCCTTTCATACAAAGCTTCACCTTTTTTACGCGTTCATGACGACTGCTACGTTGACCTTCACGGAAGTACTCAGCGCAGATCTAGGGAGGGGGAGTGCGCCTCCCGGTAATTTTGGCAAAATCAGGCCCATTTTGGAACATAGTTACAGCCTTTCAGTCCCCGTTAATTTGACGTTTTCAAAATCCTGGATCGCCCCTGTACTCTGACAACAAAGTATTGCAAACTTAGCTGCGGGAGATGTCCAGGCTGTGCTGTCTAGAGTTGGTCTTCACTTGTTTCTAACCACACAAAAGATAATAATTTTAAGCAGGGGTAGAATTTTGAGAGCTACTAGAGTCTTATTTGGATTTCATAGCTGGAATTTGTCGGTCTTTGGATTCTCCTATATTCAGTTCATGTGAAACTTCTAGCAGTTACGCGACATCTAACTGGATCTGTGGGATTCGTTGGCGGAGGCTTTGTGGAGTGCCTCTCGCTAAAATTCTGGCCCTGTTTTTAAGGCCTTTTAGAATTGACATGAATAATTACCATACTTGACGAATTACTAGCCATGTCCCAGGAGCCCCAGATTTTACGGTTAGTGTTCAACATTTTGGTATCAGAGGAAAGCTACTATTTTCCCAATATTACCCTGTGAAATCTAAGGCAAATGGCATTTGGTTTGGAAGTTAGAGCAAAATGTGCCCCTTTGGTCGACCAATTATAATTTTACACGTACTCTATGGGACTACAAAATTCATGTTTGTCGCTCTCCAATCAAACGATTGAAAGGAGGCAAAACTTTACGAGGGATTTGGGGTGAAGGCCAATCTAAAACAAGATGGAAAAATTTGGATCCTTAAAATAATCCGGAGAACACACCCTCTGGGTGACATAATGGAATGGGACATCCAAGATTTTATGTGGAATGACGCATCCACCACATAACATATTGGATGGCCATCCATTATGCCAATTAATTGACATTATTTGACCATTCTGGTGCAATTACCGTCTACTTTACGAGCATTCTGACAGCCCCACCCCACCCCCGATGCACCATGCTAATGCCTCAATTGCATGACAGAACACTATACATACAACAAAAAATAATTCAATTATGAGTTTCTACATGAATTGACTTACAGCATCTTGGTTAAATGATCCAGCTGCATGAGGTATACTTGCACTCTGTTAAATATGAATTTATTACTCACAAGAGTCAGTGTTAAGGACACATAAATGATTGGTATAGTGTTTATTCAACAAATTATTCATTGAGGGGTATTCTACTTTCAAGTGATGCCATAAAGGGTAGTGTCGTTATACAGTTTCCCTTTTTCGGGTTAAAGGCTATGCACCATGCAGAGTGTACCAAAATGTATTAAGTTTTGATTGAATATTTTAAGAAATCCTCCACTTGACTTGCCTTATGATCCACATGTGGGTATATATTGATATTTTTGTCCATATTTTGAATCGTATTTGCAGGTTGAAATCAGTGCTGTAGTTTTTTTTTTGGGGGGGGGGCTACCCTGTCTAGAGAAGAATAAATAAACCCAAATGAATTGGTACATTCCCTGGTAGTCTGTTGTGCACAATGGTATAGGAGCCTCTAGTTGGGTATAAACCACAAATATACTCAGGACAACAGCCTTGATTAAACGCTTTGTGGTTTAATCTTCCTGTATAAAAAGCCCTATCAAATTCTTGCAATGGAGAAAAAGCATGACAGTTGAACAAGCACTCTGCCTGAGTTGAACTTATTGAAATTGGAGTGGAGCATGGAACATAGGCAGGTGAAATTGGAGACCTCAATTTAGGTGCTTGATAGGACTGAATTCTAAGCATGATTATTGTATTTCTTTAGTTTAATGATGGTAATGTGCTCTATTACCAGCACAATTTGCCAATATGATCTGTGACATTATTTGTATTTTATGTTGGTTAGTGCCTGAACAAGGCTATACTTACAGATGTTGGAATTATTTAGGTGCAGTTAAACTTTTCTGGGTTGGACTTGCATTCTGTACAGACACAAAATTTATGTATGAACAAATTTATACATAAAATAGCATTTCCAGGAATGCAGGTGTGTGCCAATATCAGCACTTGAGACACTTGTGGCAGTGTCCGTAACTCAAAGGCCCAAAGCTTGCCCTATAGACCCCACAGTTTCTCATGCTATGATAAAGCCATTAGGCACTTAGGCTTCATTTTGTTTGTGGCAATCACATTATGTATTTAAGAATGCTGATGACAGTCTCAATGGCAATTGAAGGTATTGAAATCCTATTCCAACAATCCTCTTCCGACTTCAGGTGAAGTAGGAGAGGGTGAGGGCGGTTGCTGCCAGGTGAGTGAATCCGGCAACCCCCGTTCACGGGGACAAAATGGATTTTAAAACTTGGATTTTACTGCATTGGAATTTATCCTTTCCATATTATTACATTTCTGTTTCATTAAACTGCAAACTGTATGTAAAATCCAGGATTTATGTGCACTCAGAAAATACTTACAGCATGATTGGTAGGAAACCAAACTTCCAGGCACAACTTGACTTTTTTTGCTGGAAAGATAAACAGTTTAGAAAAACGTTCAAATTAGTGTAATCTCAAGAGTTCAAAAGCCCCAGAGAATAACTTCTTGCAGTACGGTATCTTGTTGTGATTATCAGAATCAAGTGTTTCCCTTGAAAATAGGGTCATAGTGAATGGGATAATCCAGCATGAGTTTTCAATAATCATAATTACCTTTGATCTTGGTCCCTCGCTGCATACAAAATTGCAATTTCCCAAGCAAGGACGTTTTCTTGGGGTAACAACTGAAAGCAAAATGTAACAAAACTTATAGTGAAAGTTCACCATCAATGGTTATTATCTTAAAATTCATATGCTTGTTTTTGTTTAGTGGTACCCCAAGAAAACGGGCTGCCCTGAGGGCAATTTTGGATGCAGCAGAAGGGGAAACACGAGCAAAGGTAATTATATTATTGAAAACTCATGCTGGATGAGCCATTCACTATGGACCTATTTTCAAGGGAAAACACGTGATTCTGAGAATCACAACAGTACCGTCTGCAAGAAGTTATTCTCTGGGGCTTTTGAACTTGAGATTACATAATTGAAAAGTTTTTAAAACTGTTTCTCTTCCAGCAAAAACACAATAAGTTGTGCCTGGAGTGTTTCTACAAAAGAGATGATGTAAGTATTTTTGAGTGCAATAAATCCCATTTTATTTTTACATACAGTTGCATTTTAATGTGAAAAAGAAATGTAATATAAATATGGAAAGAGTAAATCTCCATTTGCAGTTTAACTCCAAAGTTGTAAAATCCAGTTTTGTCCCCGTGAACGAGGGTTGCCGGATTCAACTCAACACTGGCAGCAACCGCCCTCCCCTCTCTTCACCTGAAGTCGGAAGAGGATTGTTGAGAATAGGATTTTCAATACCTCAATTGTATTGAAAGACCTGTACCTCAGCGTCTTAAATAATAATGTGATTGCCATCAAACACAATGAAGCTAAGTGCTAAATGGCTATCATAGCATGAGAAATCGTTTGTGGGGTCTATTACGGGCAAGCTTTTGGGCCTTTTGAGTTACTGGAACACTGCCACAAGTGTCTCAAGTGCTGATATTGGCACACACCTGCATTCCTGGAAATGATATTTATTGTAAAAAATTGTTCAATACATAAATGTTGGGTCTTTACAGAATGAAAGTCCAAACCCACGAAAAAGTTAACTGCACCATAATATGTAAGCAACATCTGTAAGTATAGCCTTGGTTCAAGGCAATTCAACAAACATCAAATACAAATAATGTCACAGATCATATTAGAGCAGAATTGTGCGTGGTAATGGAGCACATTACCATCATTAAACTAAGAAATAGCAATACCATGCTGAGAATTCAGTCTATCAAACATCTTAAATTGAGGTCTCCAATTTTACCTGGCCTATGTTCAATGGTCCACTACCAAGTTCAATAAGTTCAAACTCAGACAGAGTGCGTTGTTCAAGCTGTCAGCTTTCTCGGCATTTGCAAGAATTTGATAGGTGGTTTATATAGGGACATAAACCACAAAGCAGTTTATCAAGGCTGTTGTCCTGAGTATATTTGTGGTTGTATACCCAGATAGTAGGCTCCTAGATCAGTGTGCACAAACAGACCACCAGGGAATGTACCAATCATTTGGGTATTTTGTCTTTCTCTCCCAGACAGGTAGCCCCCCCCCCAAAAAAAAAAATAAAAGCATGATTTTCAAACTGCAAAACAGTATTCAAATAGATGTCAAAATATCAATATAATACACACAGTGTGGAGCAGAAGGAAGGTCAAGTGTAGGATTTACTTAAAGATGTCAATCAAAACTTAACAATACATTTGGTACAATCGCATGGGGCAATGCTTAACCCTAAAAGGCGGAAACGCAACGACACTACCCTTTATGGCATCACTTGAAAACGTAGACTAACCTCAAGATATTTTGTTGAATAAACCACTATACCCAAATCTCTTTGTGTCCTTACACTGATTGTGAGTAATAATTCATATTTACGAGTGCAAGTATACCTCATGCAGCTGGATCATTAACCAAGGATGCTGTAAGTAAGCTACAAGTAGGGAGAAACTAATAATTTGAATTAATTTGTGTGGTAGGTATAGTGGTGTCTGTCATGCAATGAGCTAGCATGTGCAGCGGGTGGGGGGGGGCTTTCTTGGTCAAGGAATGCTTACGTAAAGTAGACTTAAATTGCACCAGAATGGGTCAAAAAAATGTCAATTAATTGGACTAATGGATGGCAACCAATATTTATGTGGTGGATGCTGGTGCAATTCCACAATAACATATGGATGTCCTCCATTATGTCACCCAGAGGGTGTGGTTTCAGGATTATTAAGGATACAAAGTTTATCTTGTTAGATTGGCCTTCACCCCAAAATCCCATCGGGAAAGTAGTTTTGCACTCATTTCAATCGGTTTGATGTGAGAGCTAAATACACGATTTGTAAGCCCCAAGAGTACTGTGTAAAAATTAATATTGGTCGCCCAAAATGGGGCACATTTTGCTCCATAACTTCCAAACCAGCTTGCCATTCGGCACTAGATTTCACAGGTAAAGTGGGGAAAATAGTAGCTTCTTCTGATACAAAATGTTGAACACTAACCGTAAAATCTGGGGCTCTGGGGACATTGGACTATTAATTAGGAAGTATGTATTATGTTCATGTCAATTGTAAAAGGCCTTACAAACAGGCCAGAATTTGCGGAGAGGCCACTCTCACAAAGACTCCCCAAACGAATCCACAAGAATCTAGTTAGACTCTCATAAACTGCTAGAAGTTTCACATGAACTGATAAGAGAGAATCCAAAGACTAAAGACTCGACAATTCCAGCTATGAAAAATCCAAATAAGACTCTAGTAGCTTTCAAAATTCTTACCCATGCTTAAAAAATTATTATCTTTTTGTGTGTAGATACAAGTGAAGACAACTCTAGACAGCACAAGCCTGATATCTACAGAATCAGTAAGTTTGCAATACTTGTGTCAACGTACAGGGGCGCGATCCAGGATTTGAAAAACGTCAAATTAAAGGGGGGATGAAAGGTTTTAAACTTGTCCAAAATGGGCTGATTTTGCAAATTACGGGAGGCGCACGCCCCCTCCCAAGATCTGCGCCTGAAGTACTTCCGTGAAGGTCAACGTAGCAGTCGTCATGAACGAGTAAAAAAGGTTGATGAAGTTTGTTATGATAATGATTTGACACACATGAAAACTCACGTGTTGTATGAGTGATAATCAACCAGTCCGGTTCAGCAAATCAATTTCGTGTTTACGCACATCATGCTCAAAGCAGAGTAATTTCCACAGAAGTATTTTGCCAGTGACTAAGTGGCCATGATGATGTGTGGAGCTATAACTTCTCAGCACTCTATGCGAGCGTAAGCAGACCCTTCGTTTAAATGCCAGCAAAGTCTGCAAACATTTACTGAAAGACATGTTGTTGAGTGCCTTTCCCACCAAACATCATAAATATTAACCATATTTTTATCAAATATTGCTGTGATTCTTAAAATTTTAAAAAACTGCAAAAAAGTGACAAATTTAAAAAATAAACCCAAGTGCATTAACATATAGTCAATTTCTAGGTTAAACACAGAGGGCCATGGAAATTTATCAGAAAGTGCTGCATTCTGATGTTAATTTTAAAAAAAAAAGGAAATTTCGAACTGACATTAAATTATCACTCTTGGTTATGTACCTATGCTAGAGATTTTTTGTGTTGCTTGTTTAGTTTTAATCAACATATAATTTTTTTTTTTTTTTTAATTTTTCTTTTTTTATAATTTTTTAGATAATAAAATTGCCATTCTTTTCTAATTTCAATTCTTTTCCTTTACAGACTCCGGAAAGCATGAGGCCAATCGCTTCACTATTCCACGCACTGTAGTATCCATAAATACGTTTAAAGTGGATTGTGAACTGTTGTGGGAAAGCTTAGTACACCACAAATTTTAATACAGAGCATGTGTACCAATATCAGATTATGCCATGTAAAGATGTTTCCCAGTGTTTTCAACAAATATTTCATCAAATGCAAAATGTATGAAATAATCATTAATGGCATGTATGTTTTTTATTATTGAGGGGCACTAAATTTAACCTTTCAAAATCTGCTACTGCAAACAAATTAAGCTAATACCGAAATTTTAAACTGCACTTGTCACTTGTTAAATTAAAAAATGTTGCATTACTCTTTTGTATAGACCTCAAATGTAAATAGCGAGTCAAGACAGGAGAAGCCTGTGTTAACTCCACAAAATGTAAGTATTACATAGTGATTGCATTACACAGGAAGTGTACATAAATTGTCTGTTTATTCTGTCGGTTGCAGTTGTTGAATTTGGCACACTCACTGCCAGCAACTGGCGTGAAACTCACTATTGATAGTCTATGGAGTGCTGAAAGTTTCTCATATTTTATCTTATTTTTGATCTGATCTAAAGATACCTTCTTGAGATATAGCTGCAGGATATCATTGCTAATGATATTTAATGTACAAAGAAGTCATTTCACTTGCTGCAAAGCGTGATTTTGTTGACTTCACCATTCACTCCAAAGGTAATCTTACACGCCAGGGAGTAACATGTAACAGCCGTAGTTGACCAATCATGCCGCAGAATTCCAATTTGTGACATCACACCGACCGACAGAATAGGATAATAATTCTGTTTTTACTTCTTGCGAGAAGAAAATGAGAAAAATCATTGCATGCACACTGATATTTTGAGGTGACTGCATTGGACAAGCATCACAATTCAGTGCAACTACATTGATTTGTCCCATTTATTGATCACAAGTAATTGCACAGTTACTAATCTAATTCATAAACTGAATTTTCTTTAACTAGTGATAAACAGTTGAAATGTTGTTTGTAATGAAAAATAAATTGCCCACTGGGAAAATAAACCAGTCCCTGACGACACATATGCATTCCAAAGTACCTCACGCAATACACTCGCAATACATTTGTAAATATTTTTTTAATGGCTACACTGATTTGCAGCTTCATATCGTTGGCCGCATCACATACTGACGTATTTGCAAAATGTGTATTTCAAGAAAAATGGCTTTTTTGCCATTTTAATTTGCTCCATGCTATGAATTAAAACACATTTCAATTGAACCTAGTGGAAAATCACTCAAATAAGTTAAATTTCAAATTATTTAACTAATTAACTTGTATTTTATTTTGATAAAATAAAATGTCACTATGTGAAATTGTCAAAACAACAAATATGTTGTTTTGTGACGCGTTTGTGCAAATATATAACTATGTGAAACAAAATACGTCAACATGAAGATACCATGTTGGGCCTGTGCACAATAGATTTTTTGACAAATATGTCGTTATATGATGGGTCAATTTACCGTTTTGTAAAATAAATATGTCATAATTAGTTAATTAATATTTTACTAATTAAGCCATTTTGAGGTTTTGAATTTGTAAAGTAGTACAAAATAAATGTGTATGCAAAATTTCTCCAAAAAGTACATGTTGAGTTCCTATCGAATACGTTACAAGGTGATGCAGCCAACGATATGTGCAATTATGCTGAGTGTATGCATTAGTTTCAATCGATGCCCATAGGGTTTATTTCTAAGTATTGTTAGTTTAAATCGATAACCGTAGGGTTTATTTCTAAGTAATGCTGGTTGTAGTTGGTTGCTTTCTCCGGTTGATATTATGCATCTTACTTTTCAGACCTCAAGGGCAAGCCTGTCTGTCTCAACTACGGTAAGTAAACAAGAAATTTGTATTGTTCTTCATTGCCTGACCACAGCAAGTAATAATTTCAGCCAAAAATGCTAGTAAATATGTTAGATCCACTATCAGTATTAAAGTTGTCTTCTCAAAATGCTAACATACTTTGCAAGTATTTGATCTCAAAATGAAGTTTTGATGATATGTAATAATTATGGATAGACCTGCCAAATGCACTGCCATACTATACTCTGTCCAGCTCGAAGAATGAAGTAGCCACGCAGGTGTGTACGGTATACCAACTTTAAGGTGTTGGCATCATGATTTAAATGGGCCGTAGAATTTCTTTAAAATTTGATATATTGTATATTCATTTGTGCTGATAACAAATCTGAAATAAAAAATATGGCTTACCATATTCGTTTTTGAGAAAAAAGACTTTCAAAAAGTACATTTTTGCTCAAAATTTTACATTATTTACCACACAACTCTATGGGAAAATGTGATTTACCGATACTAAAGTGCTCCAAAAAGATAACAAAGGAGCCGAACGTTGCAAATATACTTGAAAATACCAAAATAAAAAAATGGTGTCACCGTATTAGTTTTCCAGAAAATCGTCGAAAAAGGACATTTTAAAGGGAAATTTCCGTCTTCACTAGAGACGATGCGTCTCGCGCTATTTTACGCCTATATGTCACGCAGCAAAACAAAAAAAGGCAGCATTGGGTATACATGCGCGTTGTCACTTCAGACAAGACAAAGTATACCTACTGAGTGCAAACATAATAATGTTATTTATTTTGTAAATCATTATCTTTACAAATTTTAGGTTGAAAAGGCATGCAGTATTTTAGAAATCACCTCAAACTACTTAACAGTGATACGTTTACAGCACAAGGAGGCCACCAAAATGCTAGTTGCTTTGATGGAAAAACGGTGGGGGCGGGAACAGCTGGCCGGAAGCAGTGTTCTTGGATCCAAAAGGGCAGCAAAACAAAAAGGATCTAACACAAACTGTAGCTCTGCCTCCACTTGAGTTTGGAGCAATGAAAGGTAAATCTCTATCAGTATTAAATTGTTAAATGGCAGCAATTGGGTCAAATTGTATATTGACCAGTTAAGGTGGCTGTTAAGTCAGGAATTCAAAGAAACTGTTTTTTGCCGTATCTTCTTAATTGTTGTTCCAACATATATAAAAGTATACATATTTGAGAAGGAAATGACTCAAGGAATCCAAATATGATATTTTTTCCCCAAAATATGTATTTTTTGAGAAAATCATAAAAATGGTGATTTTCACTCATTTTTTTTTGTTCCCTATAAAAAAATATAGAAATGTTATAAAAATGTGCCTAGTTCGTTTTTGTATTCCAGAGTCATAGTTCTAGGGTCGGTATTTCCCCCTTTTTCAAATTCTGCACAAATTATTTGCCAAAAAAGGCCAAAATCTGTGTGTTTCAATTTGGAACAACGCCAAGATTGTTCAAAAGTTGACATAAATCACGATTTTTAACCAAAAAAGAAAAACTAAAAAATACCGATCCTAGATTTTGATATGCTCCATATGATGCATTTCATTTCTTACCTGTTGCTGATATGGATTTCGAGTAACTGGGAACCGAAAATCACGAATTATCGCCGAAAATGAACACAGAGAAAATCGCCATTTTGTCCAAATATTGTCCCGTTTCGCTACAAAATATAGCCCTATTCCAAAACACAAGCGTTTCATCTCTTATTCTTCACACTGCTTCTGCACCAGGTCAAATTACTTCATCTGGATACTTAGGATCAAAATTCAACAATTTATGAGGCTCAAATCGTGAAATTAAAATCCCATTCTGTTGCAAAAGCTTCTCACGTGGGCAACCATTTTACAATTGCATACAAGTTAACATGGATATGCGTCATATCCATGGTAACTTGTATATGCGTCATATCGAATCGATGCATCAAGGCGTTTCTGATGCGCTCATTACATCGCGCACACGGAATGGCATAGACGAGTATTGCGTAATACGCAAAATTACCCGCCCTTTTGCAGTTCAGCCCATGTGATTGTTTTTGGTCAAAAAATGCGTAACATAGCATAAGTAAAATGAACAAAATATGAGGAAAAAATAAATATATATAGATTCTGTTAAAATATATCGAAAGAAAACATGTTAATGCCATTAAACATTAAGAAAACTCATAACTGGCCATTTGACTAAGTTGCTGACTTAACAGCCACCTTAACAGAGTGGTTGTGTAAGCAATAAAACTCAGATCGTTGTGAAGATCTAAATAAAAATGACTTAAGCAATTTGTTGGGTGGGATGATATTTTGTGCATTGGTATTATGTGCAAAAAGAATATGTGATTGGTATCTAATGGGTGAAGTGTCAATATTAAGCTTGTTATTAGGTGCATTTACAAGCAATTGAATGCAAGAATGAAAGTTACTTAAAAAATGGTGCAGTTGAGACTTGAGTATTATGACTTACTGTTCAAATTTCACAATTATTATTCCAATGAATTTATCCATTTGTTTTAAATTTGCTAAATAGGTAGTTCATAATCAAGCACTTTCAATTATGTGGCAACACTATAAGAATGTTCAGTGCAATTGTCTGGTATTTTTTTTTTATTTGTAAAGATGTTAAAGAT
>JAMKCH010030663.1:0-17893 GCA_023653785.1 Ophioderma brevispina | reverse complement strand
GTTATTGGATAATCTCGCATCTCGTCATCGGTCCTTGGACAATTATTTAAAAAAAAAAAAAAAAAAAACCAACCGCCTTCTTTGTAATCGCCAGGGGGTGTAACCCTTTTGATTTTCTTTGTTCTTCATCACCAGATAAACTGTTTGTTAACGGCCCTAACGATTTGATATTATCGTTTCCGAATGCGAAGTCAATGAGGGAACAAGTTTATCCTACCCAGAAAATTGTTTCCCCTTTTCTCATTCTAAATTACACCAGCATAGCACGGTGTTTAACGCGTAGACTCAGACAAAGGTGCCGTTCCGTGACGTCGTCAGTTCTGTGCTGGTCGCACATAACAACGACCTAAGGTCAGTCTGTTTTGCTTTATTTTGGTAGCAACGGGTTTTTGGCTAATCACAGCCCTGCTTTTATTATAGCTTGGATATTGTCCAAAAGGAAGGCGCCTTTTGCCGTCTTTTTTATTTGTTTGGTCATTCGCTTCACATCACTGTCAGCCTTCGAAAGTAACGGATCAAAAATTTTGTTATTGGATAATCTCGCATCTCGTCATCGGTCCTTGGACAATTATTTCAGTGTATGTCATTGGATTTATGTGTAGTTTGTATCAGTACTCTTATCTTGTTCTACAATTTATTGTCATCGCTGCGATCTTTGACGTTAGCTGCAATTATGGGAAGACGCAGAGGCACAAAGCGGACTCAAAAATCTAATGCCAGACCCAGAGTAGTGCAGTCGGGTAGAGTTGCAGATACTTCATCGGCAAATCTCCCAGCAGCCGCTAGGGGTAGACAGACTAGATCGCAAGCCGTGCGTTACAGCGTTCATTGAACAATGAGGGAAATCATCGCGTCAATACACAACAAATTCAACAACAACAAGGTGGAAGTGCCGATATGGAGTCACGTGCAGAGCCTTCGACATCAGTTATTCAACAAGGTCAGGTTCAAGGGGGACAACCACCTCTTACCGCAGGTGTAGAAATCAAGCGCGATTAGACCGATTAGTGTGGGCGGTATGTCAATGTGATTGAAACAGTTGCCCCTAGGTTTTGGTGCTAAAGTTGATTTCTTGCTGTTTTCAGTCAATAGGGAACAGACAGTCAGAAAATGATGGGGTGCAAATTTTCGGACTGCTGCCCCTTCCTCAAGGGGGGACAATGTTTACTACAGGGAAAAAATTAAAATCGAGTCAAATTGTGTTTAAATGTACATTAACACGTTCGTCTCCTTATAAGGATAGAAAAAGTATATATTCCTAGGTTCGACCTTTAGTTAAAGCGCTATAGCCCACATAATGGTTCAAGGTCATCCTGGGGTAAAATTTACCCAATGCTCAGATTTTGTTGAAACTGGTGATAAGTTGTTGTATTGTCTTCACAGGTCCAAAAAAGTATTATTTTACAGGGTGTGACATTAGATGGCTAATTACATAGCAAAATGTCACAAGGGTCTAATTGTCTATGGGGGGTCACCAGAACTTTCCCTGGATGTCGCAATGGTGATAACAAAAGATCAATTAAATGCATTTTCTGTTTCAGTATGACACCAGGAATCATTTGACACCACTTTCAACAACATCGGAGATTTTACCCAGGGTGACCTTGAACCATTATGGGGCTATACCGCTTTAATAAAGGTTTGTTGAAACTAGGCAAATATATACTTTTCTAATCCTTAGACGAGACGAAAACGCGTGAGAGGTTACATTAAAACACAAGTTTACGCGATTTTTTTAATTTTCTGGTACTAACATTTTCACCCCTTCTGCAAGCGGGGCAGCAGTAGGAAAATTTGCACCCCACCATTTTCTGACAGTTCAGTCCTATTGAAACCCAAACACAGCACCAAAAATCAATTTTAGCATGAAAATCCTCCGGGAATACACACCAACCACACTATATACCAGTACTTGTACAGCAACAACATCAGAATCAACACAACAGTCAGGACCATCAACAGCCGATACAACAAGTACCAAATGTACCCGATCAATTGTTAACAGGTAATTACGATCGAACAATGTCTAATAACCAATCTCTTGTTAATGCCAATGTTCATGTTGATAGGCCTCCTGCTGGTAGTGCGAATATGAGTTGTGAGGCACCAAGTACTTCAATTGGTAGTGGCAGTAGTAGAGCCATTAGCAATATTGATCAATCATTAGGAAGTCACAATAGTGGCTCTACGAGAGTGGTAATTGCTGATGCAAATCCTAATTCAGGCAATCAATCATTAGAAGGTCACAATAATGGCTCTTCGAGAGTGGTAATTGCTAATGCAAATCCTAATTCAGGCAATCAATCATTAGAAGGTCACAATAATGGCCCGTCATCTAACGCCAGTAATTATTGCACATTAAATAATACTCTAGGTACCAGTGATGGCAATGTTGTGAATATCAGTTTGGGTATTAATGATCAACAACGGCTTGGTTTTACTCCTTTGTCTTCCATTGGTAGTCCATTAGGTTTGAGTGTTCCTCAGATTGTAAAGGATAAAATCATTAAAGGGGACTATGTTGACCTTGCTACATTACTTGATAAAGGTGACCCGAACAATATGCAGTTTGATGATGATCAGTCATTTGCCCTTGCAATTAATCAAGGGGGCAAATCATTTGGAGGAATACCAAGCCAAAAAGAAGCATTTCTTCGATCCATACGTGGACTAATGCCTTCTTGATTTTTTGTGCAATTTATTTAGAGGCACATCCTGATTGTACTCAGGAGTAAAAAAAAAAAAAAAAAAAACCACCATTTTCTGACAGTTCAGCTCCTATTGAAACCCAAACAGCAACAAAATCAATTTTAGCATGAAAATCCTACGGGAATACACACCAACCCACACTATATACCAGTACTTGTACAGCAACAACATCAGAATCAACACAACAGTCAGGACCATCAACAGCCGATACAACAAGTACCAAATGTACCCGATCAATTGTTAACAGGTAATTACGATCGAACAATGTCTAATAACCAATCTCTTGTTAATGCCAATGTTCATGTTGATAGGCCTCCTGCTGGTAGTGCGAATATGAGTTGTGAGGCACCAAGTACTTCAACTGGTAGTGGCAGTAGTAGAGCCATTAGCAATATTGATCAATCATTAGGAAGTCACAATAGTGGCTCTACGAGAGTGGTAATTGCTGATGCAAATCCTAATCAGGCAATCAATCATTAGAAGGTCACAATAATGGCTCTTCGAGAGTGGTAATTGCTAATGCAAATCCTAATTCAGGCAATCAATCATTAGAAGGTCACAATAATGGCTCTTCGAGAGTGGTAATTGCTAATGCAAATCCTAATTCAGGCAATTCAATAACCCAAATTTCATTATTTGGGCCTAGTTGTAGTAACAGTTTGGGTAATGGGGATAATTCCATTATCCTACCGTCATCTAACGCCAGTAAGTAGTGCACATTAAATAATACTCTAGGTACCAGTGATGGCAATGTTGTGAATATCAGTTTGGGTATTAATGATCAACAACGGCTTGGTTTTACTCCTTTGTCTTCCATTGGTAGTCCATTAGGTTTGAGTGTTCCTCAGATTGTAAAGGATAAAAAAGTAAAGGGGAACTTGTTGACCGTGCTACAATTACGTGATAAAGGTGACCGAAAATATGCAGTTTGATGCTGATCAGTAATTTGCCCTTGCACATTATCTATAGGGGGGCAATCATTTGGAGGAATACCAAGCCAAAAAGAAGCATTTCTTCGATCCATACGTGGACTAATGCCTTCTTGATTTTTGTGCAATTTATTTAGGGAACATCCGTGATTGTACTCAGGAGTTACTAAAGTCACAACTTGATTAGAACAATAGCTGATCGTTATCAAGGTTGGGGTTGGAAAAAAAATTATGCTCAGCAGTTTAGGATGCGACAGCTAAATCAAAGGTTCGTGGGCAGCATAGATGGGAGCTTGGTCGTTATAGTTAACCCGCTCCTAAAGAAGTATGGCAACTCGAGTTTTTCTAGTTTTTGGAACATTCGGTCAAGAGGGGGCTTTCCGCGGAGGGTTTCGCCAACAATGCTGGATCTAAAAAACCAGCCATCAAATTCACAAGCTCAAGGGGTCACTGTTAGACAAGGGTTAGCAGTGTGTTTTGACTGAAAGACGGGGATGCTTAGGCAGCTTCTGCAATTAGCCCACAGGTGCATGCGATGTGGTGAACAGAACCATGGTGCATCAAATTGCAACAAAGGGGCAAAGTAATAGTGGAAGCTTGGTTTAGCGGCAATTGCATTTGCTGCAAATATCCACCCCCCATAAATTTGCGGAATTTAATTCTGATTGAATGAAACCCAACTACATGCCGCTGAAATTGTTGAAGGAAGGTTTTACAAACGGGTTTAAGTTGGTCATACAGGTGAAAGCGTGCAAGGGAAGCACAAAATCTGCCTTCTGTGAGACATTTTCCGAATAGGGCAATGAAAAATTAAAGAAAGAAAATAGTATAAGGCGTATGGCGGGCCCATTCATTGAAGTCCTTTGGACAATTTAATAGTTTCGCCTATTGGCCTTAGTGCCTAAAGCAGGACCTGGAAGTTTAGGCTCATTCAGCATCTGTCCTTTCCGCAAGGTGGTTCTATACATGATGGAATCGATCCAGATGTGTGCAATGTTAAATACGCAAATTGTGATACTTGCAGTTAATTATTGTGGGGGCAGGCAAGGGTGCTTTGATGGTGAAGAGCGGACGTTGAATCAGCATTTCGCCTTTTGCCAATTACATCCGGATGACTTACATTTACTTGGTATGAAAGTGATAGGCCAATATTAACCATTGATAAGGCTTTGCCATGGGGGCGTGCGTGCCTCCGGAATTTTTTGAGGACTTTTTCCACCTTTATGAAGGGCAGTCAAAAAGTGCAGCAAAAATGATAGAGTTACCCATTATATGGATGATTTTTTCCTAATAGGTGGCGTTGAGGAGTGTGGAATAGGGTCTGTAAAATTTGGTCAATTGCTTTGAGAATGTTTGCGAAAATTTGGGCGTTCCCTTAGCTTCCGACAATCAGTAGGCCCTACATCGCAAATTACGTATTTAGGTCTCCATATTGATTCGGTGATGCAAATGATTTCAATTCCACAAGAGAAACTCCAAAGTATTTTAGTTAAAGTGCAGACTACTTGAAGTCGGAATCGGTTACTCTGAAAGAATTGCAGTCAGTAATCGGTTCACTTACTTTTGTTGCAAAGATGTTTCCCAGGGACGAGCCTTCCTTTCGCAGTTGATAGATTGACTGTGGGGTGAAAAAATCTGGCCAAATTCTATCATGCCAAGGATGATTTGAAAAAAAATGTGGTGCTTGTGTTGGAAAATTCAAGGGGATTCACAATGATTCCTGACAATTGTGGTCAGGTCAAGATGACTTACAACTATTCACCGGACGTACTGCAGAAAATCGGTTTGGTGGCTATTTCAATGGTAATTGGTTTCAGGATAAATGTGGCAGTTCATTTCTTAAGAGTTCAATCCACAATCGTGGCGTGAATTTTTTTCCAATAGTAGTTGATCTAGTGGTTTGGGGTGATCAATTAAGGGGTGGTAAAAACGAATTTTTTCAGGTGGAGGGATAATCGGCATTAGTTACAATTTCAAATAAGCCAATCATCAAAATGTCCAAGCATAAATGAGGTTAGTTAGATTCTTCGTCCTGCAGTGCTTAAAATTTAATGTCGCCTTTTTCACTAAACACATCCCTGGCAAACTGAATAATATTGCGGATGCTCTTTCACGCTTCCAGGTGGAGCGTTTTCGGATGTTGGCCACAGGAGCAGCAAGCAGAGTAGGCATACAGGTACCACACTTTCTTTGGACGATTTAAGTATTGAAAGACAGCGATTATTAAGGAGCATCATTAGCGCCAGGGACGTGATCTTCTTATAGGAGAAGCGTGGAATATTTATTCAGTTCAGAGGTCAATTTCAACTTAATTAGGATTGGCACCGCACCCTGTTGAACATAATTAGGTTTATTTCATTTAGAATTAAGGGGTGGCCGGATCCACACATCAGTTATTATTCACAATTAAAGGAAGGTTGGCAAGCGCCTTAATTACCAGTCAGATTCGAGACTTCCTAGACACTCCGGTTATTTTAGAAGGGTTGGAAATTGCATGTTTGTGTTCTCATTTTTTGAAACTTTTGTTATTGACATCTGAATTTCTTATGCTTTTTTGGGTTTTAAGAGTGGGGGAATTTACATGTCATTCCAAAAGCAGTGATTCATCGAGAGTTTTGGCAGTTGCTGACATATCTTTTTTCACATGATATGGGCAAAGTTTTGCATGTTAAAAGTAGGTTTCAAAAAATGATCAAAGGGGGGTTCATCATTCTTGGTATTGCAGCTCACTTTCTTACAGGTCCAGTAAGGGCAATTGAGCAATTTTTAGCAGTAAGGCCTCACAATTAGGCCCTCTCTTTATTATTTTTCAGGGGGGAGCCTTTGACAACATTACAGATTTGTGAGCATGTTGAAAAAAATGCATTTCCTTTGGGGGTTGCCACCTAGTCAGTACAGTGCTCATAGCTTCAGGATCGGGGCAAGGGCAACCCTTCAGGGCTTGGCACGGGGCATCCGGAGATGAAATTAAACAGGGCAGATGGTCATCGATTATGCTTTTCTCTCATATATCAGGTCCCCACCCCCACTTATTACAGATTCGGCAAAGCCCTTTCTTTAGGTAAATCAAGGATTTGAAATACATGGGTCAAGTCAAAATAGGAAAAACAGTATTCGAAATGAGTAGTTAGATCAACTACAAATAGACAGGATGTAAATCATTCTTGTTGAGTTGTTGTAGTAGTTCAATTACATTTTGAGATCGAGTAAATCACATTGGTCATGCACTATGATATGATTTGGGACGGTTTTCTGATCAGTTTAGAGTTATTATGCTTTTTCATTCGAGTTTTTCGAATGGGCGGCCGAATTCCTCTTATATTGCTTTTGTGTAGTTTCGTGGCTGTTATATAACATTTAAATGTGGGTGGGATTTTAAGGGTACACATTTGACTATTTAATTGTGGTTATTCAACTACATTAGATGCGCGTAAATCCCTTTGGTTCCCAATTGGCAAATTGTTGATATTTCTTTTTCTTAAAATTGTGTTGAGTAATAATTGTCTTTTTTAAAGGAGACTTATTGCTAATGCTTAACAATTCTATTTCAGGTAGTTCACGTAAAACGGGCGGTGAGAAATTTCTTCTCGTCAAATGTTGGTCAAGCGATAATGTCATATTGTGTTTATATTATTTACAGCCTGTCTCAAAAAAAAATGGTACAATCAGAAAAAAAATTGGTTAAATATGAAATTTCAAAATTAGTCATTCTTACTTGGCATACTATTAAAGAACAAAGACCAGGCTTTCCAATGGTGTTTGTTTCATATTATTTGCTTTTGTCAATCCAGAGATATAATCAATTTAGTGCGATATACCAAAATCGATTTCGTGCCACTTTTATGCATGGGCAGAGTTGCTTCGCCCAGTTATGCCATGCTGCCTTGAAGCTCAAAACAAAAGACTGCAACTTGACAAGAGAAACAAAACACAGATTAAAGCAAACAAAAGAAGTCTAGTTTTATTGACACAAGTTTTAATAGTCAACATAATCAGTTCGATGATAAATATCTTCTTTTCATAAATAATAAACAATACAAATATTTATTGCACATCAATGAAATGGAACTTTGAATTTATTACAAAATTGGTGTCTGTTAAAATCATGCCAGAAGGAATGTAATTGCAATCAAAATAAACACTCCAAATCCAAAGAAATGGTTTAAAAATATTGCACTATCTTTTTGTATTTACTAATTGTTGAAGTCAATAAAAATTTGAATTTGGAAGCAAAGTATCAAAGTGTTGGTAGGAATTTGCGTTTCATGATACTTCAAGACCATAAAAACTCTCTCCTCCAGGTTGCTGTACTGTCATGATTGTCTTCTAACAAACAACAGTATGTCAAATGTTATTCACTTTATCTCAATGCCAGAACTTACTGATCATAACTTCCACCATTACGTAACTTTTAGAGTTTCTTTATGAAGTTAATCCCTTTTTAAAGATTTTCATATCTATTCAAGTGTGAATAACTTATGTTTAACAAATTCGTTCACCTTTTTCACTCAACCAGAAAGTGGCACAAACTCGATTTTTGTGTTCCGCAGTAAATTGGAGTTATCTCGCGATTGAAACAAGCAAATGAGATGAAACAAAAAATCCTGGAAAGCCTGGTCTTTTCTCTTTAATGTGATGTACAACACGACTTACTTATGTTGAGAAATAATACTGAAAAAAATCGGTTTTTGATTGTACCATTATTTTTGAGACAGGCTGTATATTATTTTTATTTTAGGATTCATATATTAAGTTCAATTACTAATTCACGGTACACTATTTTTCAACTTGGCATCTCTTCTGTCAGGGTTTCGTTAATTCGCTCGGGGTTTAATTTTATGCGGGTGTGCTATAATTGCGTTTTCGGCCTACTTTTGCTTAAGCGGCACCATTGAAGTGTTTTGACATCTGACGTGCCTAGTTGAATTATAGTGTTGTTCCTTTTTTCCATTTTATTTCAGACAGAGCTATGCGTACTTGGCCATTTGGAGATAGCATCATATTTCGCGCAGGCAAAAAGAATCCCCAGTTGCATGGTGGTGGAACTTGTATATGGAATGGGTTATCTGGGGGTAAAATGCTAAACTTAAGAAATAGGCTAGGGAGGTTAATGTACAGAAGGCAGTTCCCAACAACTATCATATTTCATTTAGGGACCAATGACATCTTTAAAGCAAGCATTGGGGAAATAAGGAAGAATATTACTGAGAATTTGAAAGCAGTCAGGCAGCTTCTTCCTCTTACCAGAATAATTTGGTCAGATATTTTGTTGAGATTGGGATATAACTTAGAGAAAAAGAAAGGGGCATGAGTACGATGTACTAAGAATTTGAATCAATATGCTCATAAAGTATGTAGAGAGCAATTGGGGGAAAGGCTCATGTCATAAGGTACAACGATGTAATTCATCCGAGATTTAACAACGTGGATGAGGAGCGTGGTCCTATTTATGAGTACGATTGCACTCATCCAACAGAATGGGGTCTGCTAATTTTCAGACAACAGATCTCTAATGCTCTGGTTGTTTTCAACAGCAATCCAAATCAGTTTGATTATCCTCCTGATTCTGTAAATTGGGACAAATGAGCATGCAGTTTGGTATCAGACGTGTTATAGCCATTCATCGTTAAAGGTTGACTCAGAGATTTCGTAATTTATTTTTTTGGTGTAGTGATGGTAGATGGTGATTTTGTACATTAGATAAATGCTTAATTCTAAAGTTGGAAATGAGTCGGTTTTTCCGCTTTCAAACAGTTAACATTTATGCACGGTATATTGCCGTGTATAGGTACCGTGTATAACAAAATTTCCGGTTCCGGTTTTTTCTAATAATGTTGTGTTTTTTCTTTATGTTTGTAAAGCTTCGATTTGAGCTTAATTTTTTCACACAGTGATTAGTGTTTGGATATGCATTTTGAATATGCAAAAAAAAAAAAAAAAAAAAAAATTTTTTTTTTTTTTTTTTTTTTTTTTTTTTTTTCCTTTAAAAAAAAGGGGGGGGGGGGGTTGGCGAGTTCCTTGCATTTGATGCCAGGAACTCGTTGCGAGGATATTGTAGTGTGCGAGGGTAATTTGGTAGAATAAATAAATAATTTGCATTAATGGATTATTTTAAGCACAAACATATTAAATAATATTATATTCTTAAATATTTGGATTTAGAAGAATGATCAACTAGATTGATGATCTCCAAAGTTATCTTCATAATTTCAAATTTCAGAACTAATAATATTTAATTTTAATCTGTAACTCTTTCCAGGCACTTCTCCTGTGAACATGATGAAGAGGCTTACGAACCTCTTGTGAGCCCAAACTGGTTACAAGCAAAGATTTAATAATAATAATATATATTTAGCGATGTGTAAGGCTTCAGCTTTAGCTTGTTTTTATTTAATGCTTAGGTAGCTCGCCCTTGTCAACATGCGTAATTCACCCATGCTTTTATTTAAATGCTTGCTTATTTGTTAATTTTAGGTAGGTTCGCCTACAATGCAGCTCTTCCATTAAATTAATTAATTTTGTTTTGCTTAATTATTTGCTTGCCTCAATTTTTAGGACGCTCCTTAGGATTCGGTCTGCTTAAGGTCACCAGCCGCGAGGCCTATGTCCTATGTTTGCGTTATTTATACTTGCTGATATATCTAGGCTATATATAAAGGCTTGCTGTCTTTTGCTAAGCCTTAGACATTACGAATTAGTGAAATGAAATAATTATGACAGTACATGGTAACTAATTTTAAGGTGCAATAAATTTTTTATCCTTGTGATGGCTGAGATTTGCAAAAGAAAGTTGTGCTGGCATGTTAATTTTTCTGTGTAAGGGTAATTGTGATTTTACAAAAAGTGTAAGATCTCTACCTGATTCAGTATATTATACTTAACATTTATCTTATATGTTTGAAACTTGGGATAAAGTTATTTTCAAGCTATGCTTACAAGCTTACTGAGATTCGTTGTTTACCCTTGTCTTGTAAATACAGCCCTGGAATTTGTCCGGTGCGCTAAAATGCAAAAGCTTTCTTTAAAATGCTTGAATAACTTTACTCTTTAGCGCACCGGAGTAAATTCACTAGGGTGGTAAGACATGCACTGTATGGCTCTAAAACTCTTGGTTTATGTAAAACTAGTTAATTGCCATCATTAAGCTGAAAACCGCATGACAATCTCGATATTCCTCATCGTTTAGCGCAAAATGTTGAGTTTCGCTATTTGCGCCAAAATACCTATTTCGTGGCCGGCGCGCGGACTTTATGACGTTATTGTGACGCTATACGAGGTATTTTGGTATTATTTTGGTAGCTAGAACTTGTAAGCTATGTCCCTTAAACGCATAAAGGTATAGCCAATACTTTTGAGCACAGATAGATAGAGCCCAGAAGTTACGAACCCACAAATACAATTGAGGCGCTCGTATCAGTAAACGGTATACATGCGTGCGGAGCAACCAATATGAATCGAAGTCAAACAACCATTTGAACTGTTTTTAATGACTGGTGCTGTAACAATTTAACAATATGTTTAAATATGTTTACAGTGGTAATAACAGGTAATAAATATGCGTTTTAGACACTCATAAGATGGAATTAGGAATATATGAATCAAAACACCTGGTTTTTCTATTAGTAACATTGGTATTAGAAGTATCATCAATTATATAAATATATATAAATATATATGTATATATATTATATATATATTGATTATAACCCTATATCGCACCTTTGGGAGAACTGATCTTTGTTATGACTAATGAATACGTTAGAGACCTTTAATGTCTCCCTAACGTTTCCTTAGATTGCGGTTTATTCCGTAAAAGGATATGAATATTAATTTATGCAAATGAAGGGTAATCCACTAGAATAACAAAGGATATGAATATTAATTAATTTAAATAACTATGTGTGTGTGTATGTATGTTGCTATCTGCTTTACTATGTACATCGATGCAATGTTGATGCATATGCATTCAGCATTAATATTGATCTCGTGTTGGTATTGGACGTTTTACGATCTGTTTACGAGCGTGGCGATTATGAATGGTCAAAGGGGTTTTAATAGAGCTATCTCCTTCTCTCCTACCTCTATGGTCTCAGTGACATTACAAATCACCTTTTAAACATTCGTTCAATAAGTCTTAGTAATATAATGATTACTTTGGGAAAAAAAATATTGACTTCAAAACCCGTCGAGGTTACTGGATTAACCTCTTTGCAAAACAGTGTAATTTCAAAAATTGCTCGTTTTAGATTTTAATATTCTTGACCAGCTCTAGCGCTTTAGTCAAGTCTTTGTCCGATGTGGGTAAGAGCGCCTTCCTACCGCGTACCGTTAAAGGCTGACTCAGAGATTTCGAAATATAATTAATTTGAGTAGAAATTAAATAATTGTCATCTGGATCTAAAGATAGTCACCTTAAATGTTCAATCCCAGAGTTAGAGGTGAATCGGATTTTCCGTTTTCATGCAGTAAATATTTATGCACAGTATAAAAGTGCCATAGGATACCGTGTATACCAAAAATTCCGGATCCGGAATTTTATAACAAAGTTGTGATTTTCTATATGAAGGACTTCGATTTGAGCTTAGATATTTTACACAATGATGGACAATAATTATATACATGCAAAAAACAGTGCATGTTTGAAAATTGAGTGCGCCCTCATCGGGAAATCTCTGAGTGAGCCTTTAAATCTTTGATAAAGACTATCATTCAGGTTACGCCGGATGTTAATTCGCCGCGTTGCTGTTAATTTGGCATGTCCTACCCCCCCCCTTCGAAAAAAAATGAGCTTCTTTCTGGAAATGTATTCATGCCTCTTTAAAGAGACATGAGGATATTTCCAGAAAGAAGCGCCCACAATTTTGTCGAACCCCGGTTTTTTACATATTTGGAATGCTTACCAATATATTAGATCACACCTGAAATGAATAAGCCGAATACGCCGTCTTTATGTAATAAGATGATGATTTAGTAGTTTCTGTCGTGTACGACAGAAAGTCAAAGCATGGTTTCTATGGGGAATGATTACGATAGCAAGCAAGTTCAAAACAAGGTTTGCGGTTTTCTTTTGTACCTGTTTGTCCAATAAACCTTCGAAAGGTTCTCGGTAGGTGGTCTACAACCGATCCAGTGAAATTTGAGAGAAATTCGTATCCTAAAAAAATCTCCTCCTGTCACTTTAAGTATCTTTCCCAGAGACACAAACACGTTGACCACAGCGGGGCTAGGGCTCGAAATCACGATTTTAAAGATCTGATGACCACGAGTCCTGCGCTTTTCCACTGGACCACACGTGCCTTCGATGACAACAATCACGGAATATTTATATCTAGGTATTTTTTTTTATCTTTGTTCCAAGGTCGACAGGGACAGCATTTTGAAATTAGGTGTGAATCCTTCAAGAGTGTTGTTTTTTCTCACACAAGAATTGACTCAATATTGTTCACCACTCCCAAATCTAATGACTTTGTGCCTTCGATGACAACAATCATTGAATATTTATTTATATCTAGGTAATGTTTTTTATCTTTGTTCCTAGGTCGAGATGGATAGCATTTTGAAATTAGGTGTGGATCCTTCAAGAATAGTTTTCTCTCACACAAGAAAGCAGCCTTCTTCTCTGGTCTTCGCGTTAAACAATGGGATTGATTTGATGACATTTGACGATGAACATGAGTTGTTGAAAATAAAACGGATCTTTCCAACGGCAAGGTAAATTCTTTGATCAGCTTCAAAATAAACCTACAAATAATACGTGCGTTTTATATCTTATTAGTAAATGTGTTAATTTGCCATTTAGTCAATTGTTATTTCATTACATTGATTGCAAGAAGGTTTTCTGACACGAGCTAGGTTGGATTATTTCGTGAAACAACCAATAGGAATCAGTGATTAAGTTGAAATGCGGTGACATACAAAATTACCTTTAATAAAAACTTGAGGAACTTGTATGTCTGTGAGGGTGCAGTTCGAAATTCAAAATACTGTCACAAATGGGATTTCAATTGTGTATACTTATTTTGTACTGTACATTGGTCACTTCTCTATAGTTAATTTGATTGCTGCTGTCTGTTTGAATTTCCAGCTTTCTGGCATTCTTTTCTTTTGTGTTAGTAGCCAGGTTTTTTGTGTTCTCTCACTCTGCTATGTCCACCTGTCTTCTGGCATTTCTTTTAGTGACCAGTGTGCTTTTGTTATGTCTTTTGTTCTGTTTGTGTGGTGTAATGTAGTGTGGAGTTTTTGGGGGAGTGTGTGCTTGACTGCTGAAAGGGATGGATGTACTTGTTGGATGTGAGATCAAGACCAGTTGGCATTTTTTTCTGAGTGTGCAAGAGTTTGAATGTAAGATGAATGAAAGTTGATGAATGTAAGTAGTGTTGGCATTGGTTTCGAATTTGAAGCGACCCATTTGTTGTTGTGGAATCCCTTCTTGGTTGCAGTTTGCATTACAATTAATTTAGCGTTAGGAGTTAAGTTAGGGTTAAGTGACTTTAATGTAGGTTATGGCGGATTTATATAGGATTTAATTAATGCGGGTAGTGTATTTTTAGTAGACCCGTGAGGAGTTTTGAAATCTTCATTTAAAGTATCAGTGAGCTTAGTTTGCTTCTGCGTTTTCGTTGAAGTGGGAACATTTTGAAGTTTGAAGAATCATGTGAGAGTGTACTTTTGTTTTTGAAAGTTTCTTATTTGAATTTTATTGAGCTATTTGCAAAATTGCTAGAAGCCAGATGAAGGTCGAGGACGGCATGGCTTTAGTATGAGCTTGTGTGCGCCTACTTGGGCAGTTGAAAGTCGTATTTAGGCCATTTAAATTTTAGGTTCATATCCTGCTCACTTTCCGTTAATTCCGTACTTTGGGTTGATACAAACCTTTGCCTATAGTTCTTTATCGCACACTTTAAAAATGGAGCTATATGCTTCGGGAGGTCCCCTTTTAAGACTTATTTATGCAATGTTGTGCTTTTTAATTCCAAATTACTGGGGTTCTAATTGTTAGCATTATGCTCATGCTTTAAGGTCTTCAGCCTTAAGCATGCAGCAAATCACAAAAACATCCTGTTTATTCTGGTCAGTGGTATATATGTAAAGGATATTACACTAGTTACTCTCCTTCGTGGCTGAGAATTGGGCCGAGGGGCGGACCCCGAAGCCATTCTCAGCCACGAATGGAGAGTTCCGAGTGTAATTCTCCGGACTTAACACACATCTGGGACGTCACCCTAATTGCTTTTTCGCTCCATTATTTTGCACGAATGGATGTATTTTGGAAGTTAGTTACTCATTCACAAGATAATCAATTACCGATTAAAGTCCGGATAATGTATTCAAAAGTTGGTTAGGAATGGTGTGAATTAAGAGTCTTTAGAACGCAATACTGGACAAAACATTCTTCGATTTGTATAATGATGAAAATTAGGTCCATATTGATGCGCGCATTTCAAGTCCCCGCTCAAGCATTTCTTACCTGCAGATTTCATTGGTATTATGTGTGTGGTTGATGTTGTTGTCACAGTTTGATACATGGATGTACATTTATATTTGATTACTCGTCCTTTGCCTTCATTACCCTGTTGATATAGAGTAGATCTGCTATGATGGACATTACCGGCTAAATGTTGTAAACTGAAAATACAAGTGGATATGAACCCGTATCTTGGAATTACAAGATAAATGCACTTGCAACTTTAGGATGCCTTGTATATATATTTTATTGTAGTATGATCATGATTTCCGTTGTTCAAAATGAAATAAACCTGAATGTGCACGGATATGAATCCAAAATCTGAATTGATGGATTTCTGGATTTACCGAAGGTGAGGATCTTGGGTCTTGGTATATTAATCCCTAAACAGCGGTTACTCAGGCTAAACTGGGATGTGGTTCTGTACATACCGTTCATAACCCAATATCCAGTAAATAACCGATGGCGAGAATCATAATTCGGAATATACGAGTCGACTAATGGCTCTATATGGGGGACAAATTTCATTCCTTTATTGTGTATTTTTCTCCCTGGATATGCCAAGATTATAGGACCTTGGTATAGTGTGAATGTGCGTGGTCTCGTTTTTTCCTATTAGGCCCAAAATATGTCGGCTTTACTCTCGCATACAGTTTTTCAAATCGGCATTTTACCACATTCTTTTTTTAGGAAAGTTTTTTTTTCAATTATTTAATCGGCAGACCTACATGTCGCGGAAATAGTTTCATACGATACCCCTTAAAATTTTACAGGAGACATATTTTACTGGTATTTATGAAATACACTCACGAACACTCTAAGTTAACCCCTAAAACCAAATTTAAAACAAAATGGTTACCATGTACACCTTAAAACCCTGTGTAGCGCATAGCCTTATTGACTTAAAGGGCAACGAGAGATTTTGATGCACCCAAATATTGCGTCATAATAGTAATGTTCATATAATTAGATACTCAAATAGAATATCTTACCTTGTATTTCGCTACATAAATGCCTTAAAGAGAGAAAAAAGGGGATTTTGATTTGGATTATATTTCAATGTAAACATAGGCTGAATTTTCTAGTTGCACCTATATCGAAATTAGAAATTTCACAATTTTGGTACCAAAGAACATTTCTCAGCTTAATCCCTTTTAATGGGGATATTTTTGGATGGACGGCCCTTACATCATGGCAAATCAGTACTGGTCGATTTTTACGGAAACGCTATTGAAATCTCTCGTTGCACCTTAATTGGCTCTATAGAAAGCATGCTTTGATTTTTCTGTCGTGACGACAAAAAACAAAGCATACTAAATTATCATCTTATTACATAAAGACTGTGTATACAGCTTAATGATTCACTTCATGTGGTGATTGAATATGTTGGACGAGGCATTTAAAATAATGCAAAAACTCAGGTTCGAACAAAAATGGGCGCTGCTTCCTAAAATGTCCTCTTTTAAAATGAAAAAAATAAAATTTTTACGTCGCATAATTTTCCTATGAAAAAAGCTGAAATTTATGACTATACTTTACACAAATGGTTACATTAGAACAAACTATGAATTATGATTTAATCTTAGATCAAATAAACGAGGGAAACACAAAGTAAATACATATAAAGAACGCACAAACAGATACAAATATCAGCCAGCAATTTTCTGTTATTTTGACAAATAAAAAAACAATACAAGACAAAAATTCAATCAAAGTTAATTAATTAAAAAAAACCAAAAGTTGAAGGAATAAATGAAATAAAAGTAGATCAACCCTGCATGAATCTAAGATCAACAAGTCAAATTTTCACAAATTCAAACACAAAGAATTTATATAGTTGAAAATGTATTGAAATACTCCAAGTCATACAAATAATAAAAAGTAACATGCTTGTTAGATTCATAACTTACACTAGAAAAATAAACACACACCAAACTAACGGACGGACGCAAAAATTAACTCGTTTGTATGGTGTATAAGCATCGTTTTTTTTCTTTATTTTTATCAACGCAAATGCTTTTCGATTGTGCTCATATTGGAATACCTGCTTTGTGATTGTTTTTTCTGCCATTGTTTTGCCGAATGAGCGAATGTACCAATAATACGGCATCGTAAAACTCGCGAAGCAGTCGCTTTCTGAGTTACTAATGGCGTTTTTATTGTACTTTCGCTCCATTCGTGCAAATTAATGGAGCGAAAAACAATAGGGTGACGTCACAGATTTTTTAGCATGGTTAACGTCCCGTCGGACTATTGTGGTTTGTTTGTAAAGTTTAAAAGTGTGGTTTTTGTCCTCACTATCCCGGCTGGCTTGTAGTGCGCCCATTTCTATTTTGTATGCTCCTTTTTGGTGCTTTAATCAGTTATGGTATACGTTCTTTATAATTGAGGCAGATACGGTCGAATCCCCCGGAAGTGAAAAGTGGTAGACTCGTCGAAACCTCGCTGTGTTTCTCGTTTTGTTTTAATTAGGAAAAGACACCATTTTGAATTTACTTTTTGAACTGCAGCCTGCCTTAGTGTTTGATAGTGAGGCCGAAGCAACCCTTTGCACTCTGTTTGCTTCGCACAATTTCGGACTAGTGCTTTTGGTTTCCAAATCTTTTGCCATGAGCTGTTTGGGATTATAAGGATTGGGAAATTCACGGATTTTTTGTGATTTTAGTTATGGGGGCTCCACTCAAGTTTGCTTTTGTAATAATGATTCAAATTTCAGTTTCCGGGTGGCTGTGCTTCCGTTTGTAAATCACATCCGCCTGAATTCTTGTAATATTTTGTGTGCTAATTTACG